>PVHY01000801.1:115754-193781 GCA_004024945.1 Uropsilus gracilis
CACACACACACACTGATTTCCCTCAGCTCTGGCTGCTGAAAAGAGCCTAGAAGCCATGGACATAAACTGCACATAGCAATGAGTAAACATAGTACTCAGATCTCACTTTCTAAACACCACCCTCTACTAAACAAAACTCGGGTTTGCTAGAGGAATGAGGGATTCTGCATAGGCAGAGAAAAGTACAAGGTGCTAGAAAACTGAAAAAATACTTAAAGAAAAAAATAAGATGGAGAAGTGTCAAGTAGCAGAGCAGGCACAAAGACTTCAATGAGGTAATCTAGACCTGTTTGCACATGAAAATAGCTAAGGACAGTATATGATAACCCAAGTGGAAAGTGAATAAATCAGTGTACAAGTGAATGAAGGAATACAGCTGTTCTTTCTTAAAGTAGAAAGCAAAGTGATAATTTCAAAGTGATAAATTCAGAAGGAATAAAGTGTTGAAAGGGGGAGAGGGAAACACATTTAGCAACCATCATAATAAAGACTGTTTCAGACAGGAATAAAAATGAATGCCAATGGGAGATGAGCAGGTTGATAAGGAGCAAAATATATGCATTTTCTCAAAGTGTCACCCCTAATATTGCTTTTTAATTACATGGGAAATGATAACTATACAGTAGAGAAATCTTGAAATCAAAATAAATATCACCAATGAGGTGCAAATGGACATCATGTGTCCTCAGATGTGATTACCTGAGAAGAACACATTACGTCTGTAGTATCTTGGCCAGGAATGCATATACTGAAGCTAATCTACAGGAAACTTCAGACAAATCCAACATAACTGGGACAATTGACAAAATTGGAATATGGCCTATAGGTGAGAAAAAATTACTGTACCAATGCTAAATTTCCTGATTTTAGATAAATGTATTTTGGTTATGTTAATACTAAAGTCTTAAAAAGTCAAGGAGAATGCCTTCCATTTGTTATTAAATTATCAGCAAAAAAATAAATAAAACATATGCATTCACATTCACACTAACAAATAGAATTATAAAGTACATGTGGCAAAAAGTAAGAAAAAAAATAAATCTACACAAAGGCTATGCTAGTGTTTTATATTATTAATGCAACTTTTTAGCAACTTTTTAGCAATTTTGAAATTACTTCAAACTAAAGTCAGAAAGGGAAAAAAAAGAATCACCAATGTGTAAGATTCCTACAATAGTGAGCATCTCTCTGAGCCCCAAAAGTTACATATTGAAAATTAAACATACATATTAAAAATACCTGTTGACAGATAGTCCTCAGCACATATCTAGCATATTCTCTTAAATTGGCAGTTTCTATGGAAATGCTTTTCCCACAGGATTTTGAATTTTGTGAGGCAGTCCAAATATCATCAGGATTCCCATCACGTCGTAAACCCCTCATGGTGAAGTCATCATTCTTTAAAGAGCTGACACTGCTATTGCCAATTTTGGCATCTCCTAAACAACAGAATAAAAAAAGCAAAACCACAGAATTTCAAAAAATTGTCAAATGTTGTCAAACATGAGAAGTAAATGAGGCAAGTCTCCAGAGATTAAAAATATGTAAATGATATCATTACTGTAAACCAGTTGCTCAGAAATGAAGAGAATGAGTTAAGAGAATAATGCAGGAACAGAGAGAACTTTCTTCGGACATGGGAGAAAAATCAGGTTCAAGATTCATTATATATTTTGTGTATAGACCTCACCAAATTTCAAGTATGCTTTCACCAAATTTGGAAAGGACATTATGAGTCACACTTAGTCATCACACAATACTGTTTTCACTAATATTTTGATCATGAATGTATTCAAATTAATGTGACTTATAGATAAGGAAAAAATGGGTTACTCACCCTTCTAGATGTCCCTTTTCCATTTCTTCTCTTACAATGACTTATTTTCTATCCATAGGTCAAGAGAAAAGTTTTGCCTTAGCCCACCTTACTATCAACTTCTTGACAAGAGAGATTTATTTCCCTGGGAATGGAAAAGGGCAATGCATACTAAGGAAGCCCTGGAAATCGGGCATTCAATGCATAACCTTTGTCTTTCACTTTCCTTTCTCTATCCAATTATTAAACCTTACCTTATCAATCTCTAATATACTCAGTAAAATGAATCTAATAAAAGCAGTTTCCTCCCAGCAAATTTCCGGGGATAAAAACTGAACAGACTGTTTGAAAAACTGAAAATAATATATTCTCCCTAACTGGGAAAGACAACCACCATATTTAAAAGTGAGAAAATAACAGAATTTGCTAATAAAGATTGCCAAACAACAACAGAATCCAAACTTTTGCCTGTTTACTACAGACCATAAACCTTGAACAAAGAAATTTCCTGGAACCAACAACTAGATTTAAATGAGGCCCTCACTGCCTTCCTGTGAATCAAACCAAACCCAGTTAATTGCAAAAAACTTTTAAAACCCACAGGTCAACCAAGAAAAATCTTTTAACTCTAACAAAAAGAATCTGGAACATCAGAATGGTCTAGTGGGTATTTATAAAATCATCAAGAGGATGGGAACAATTAACAATCCATTTCAACTCATTAGTATTATCTCTTATTTTCATTAATGTACAGAGAAAAAGTAAGTCACTTAGTCCAAAGGAGACTATTTAATTCTACAGAGCTCATCAGAAGTTAAAAACAAGCCAGATTCTACAATACTAAATATTAGCATGCTTTCTCCAACTTTAGGTGATGACAACTACTGTTTTTATACCTTAAGTTAAACTACTATAGAAATCAGAAAGCATATTTTATAAAACTGTCCTATCTCCTTAACTCAAAATAGATGCTGGTGCACAGGACTTAGGAGAACAATTGTTGGGATTGTGAGGTAGATAAACAAAAACAAAGAAATGCCTCCCCCAGGCCCAGACTAGGAAAGGCTCGTTTAGTTCAGATGTGAGGATGGTACAGGTCTGGGGGCGGTACATGACCAAGAGAGTAAATAGTGCTCAGTGACCACCAAGTACAGGAGGTTCTGCAGACATTACACTGGACTAATGTTAGAAGATCAAGCTGGCTACCAGCACAGATTGGCAAACTCTTTGTTTGGTCAAAGAGTTCTTGTTTACTTGATCTTGATTTGAGGTTCTCAGTACACACTGATACTATACACAGGAAGCAGCCCACTTCATGATACCTGACCCAAAGAGCCCTCTACCTGCCAAGGACGGAGGTCATGCAAAAGGGTCAAGGACAAACAGTTTAAGAAAAGAGAGTGTGTGATTATGCCTGGGCATTAAACACAGCTATCTGAATGTTTAAGGATGTTGCTAAGTTTTATATGGCATCAGACCAATCCTACAAATCTATCAGCCAGACTGCACTTACCCTAGATTCTCCCACTTAACTTGTCTATCACTTACACATTCACTCTTTCGGTACTACTTTACTGAAAACCTATTTGAAAATGTCCTGCCTACTTTCTCTAGTGGGAGCTAGAGAGACCACAATAAAAAAGTAAGCCCCTGATGTCTTGTCTCTACAATGATTAAGTAGAACTGACCAACCACCTTTCCTTTCAAATGTCATCAGAGTAGAGAACTTTTACTTAATGAAATGACCACTTGATGTTGGTTTTCTAATACTACATATTACTAAGCATTGAAGGTTGGGGGTATGGAGGAGAGTGTGTAACTCACTTTCTCTTTCACAAAAAAATTCATGAGTATCTGAAAGGAATAAACATGTATGTGCAGATAAACATTATTTTTTTAGGTTGACTTTTTATAATTTTATGAAATAGCTATCCATCATCACTATCACCTTCATCATCATAATAATAATTTCGAACAAAGGTATAAAAGGATAAGTTACAGCAAAGATATTTATTATGATTTGTCTAAAATAAGTTATATCTATCTACTCAGGAGTTTCTGTTCTAATCAAAAGGCACTCATTCCGAATACAGGAAATAGTTTCTTCAATTAAGGTCAAAAGAGGAATGAGGCAGTCTAAATTTAAGATTTTCTAATAATTCAAATCCTCAGTGATCTATGTATGTCATAGGCACTGCACCATAAATGAACAGAAAATGCAGCACTACAACTCTGGGAGAACACATACCAATAATTCTGCGAAGGACATCTTGGTGGTTGTGATTCAAATGAAAAAAAAAAAAAAAAAAAAAAAAAAAAAAAAAAAAAAAAAAAAAAAAAAAAAAAAAAAAAAAAAAAAAAAAAAAAAAAAAAAAAAAAAAAAAGGTGTGACTTCAAATACTGATTATAATTTCAATATCATTTTAATTGTCACCTGACTCATGAAAAACTAAGGCAGAAGATTATAAACTTATTCAGAGTCACAAAAGTATTAGACAAAATAAGATCAAAATTCAGGTTATCAGGTGTTCTACTCCTGAAATATAAACTGAAATTTAGATTTTCACTTAGATTCCCAAATCACTAAAGTCCATCACAAAGTGTAACTTCTGCCAACAAAACAACTCCAGCGGGTCTGATCATCTATTTTATATCAGAATGAGAAGTCCTGCCACTTAAAAGACACCAGGAAGCATTATATTTAAATTGTGCCAGAACTGTAAGTGAGGACCAATCTTCTCAGGGTCCAACTGTGCTCAAACTGAGGGACAGTTCGTTAATTTTTCCGTAAGAAGCAAACATATTTCTAGTAATATTTGTAAAAAAATGAATGCAAATTATTTTGTCTCCATTTCTGGCGATAAACCAAACATAGCACCAAGATAATCTTACCAAGCATCATAATAGCTTTTAAGACAGCAAAAACGGCTCCCACTTCAATGCTGTTATGAGCAGCAGCTAAGAGGTGTCTATCACAAGATGATCTTATTCCTGGGAAAGGTTTGCCTATGAAAACAACAACAAACCTTTTAATAGTCTCATCACCATCATTAACAGTCTTTTGTAACCGTTTACAGTCAGCAGGCACTTAATTGCCATTAGCTAGCTTTAATTGATGCTTCATGAATTCGCTAAGATACTGCCAATATTTCTAACTTAACCTTTTCTTTTCAATTATAACAGCATTTTTGTTCCTTAAATAGATGTATCAAAAATTAATAGAACTTTTATATGTTTGGGACCCTCCCCTCCCTCCCCAGCCAAAAGGGAAATAGTCTTTAGAAACTGACACTCCACTAACTTGTATCCTATTCCTTCAAGCTTAATAAAAGCTACCATGAATCACCCTTGCCCCAAGCTGCAATGGTGTGCTTCATAAATCACACACACAGGGTGTTAGGGGAACATGCCGCTGATCAGCATGGCTTGGCCTAAGCACAGAGGTGTATTTATTGTCCAGTAACTCTTGATTTGAGTTTCTCAATACATCCTGTATTACACAAAGGAAAGGTGTTAGCAGCCCACTCCATGACATGACTGCATTCCACCACCCCTGAGGCCAGCCCACCAAAGTCAGGCAGGAAATTACAGAGTCAACAGCCCACTTGGTCAACTTAGAACAGAAAACTCAATATATAAACACAATCAGAGCTGTTGCCCCTGTCGGCTCACCAGTTGCATGAGGTAATAAGCAAGCCTGGGGAGCCCGAAAGAGATGGAGCAGGAGTCGGCATGTCATTCTTGCCCCAGGCTCAGCATCTGCATCTCCACAAGCTACGAAGAGAGATTGCAAAAGCAAGTTTTCTAAGATTTACAAGAACTTGTCCTCAATATTTCATGAAGCTATATATTCTGAAGTAATTTTAATAAACACTTACTAGGGTAAAAAATAAGGTTTACTTTTTTTTTCTTACTAGTTCCCAACCTTTCCCATTGCTCTGTACAGAACAACCGTTATGATTCTACCACCTCAACCCTGACACCATGTCACCATCTAGTGCACGTGCCCTTAAATGTGACTGCCAGTAGGTAGTACTAGTCGGAAAACACCCCAGCAGCAGCCGAACCAGCAGCGCCGCCCCTGGCTGGCCTTACCTGCAGCTAGGAGAGAGGGCAGCGCCACATGCTGCACGACGTCCTCCAAGGAGAAACACTGTCGTGCTATCAGAATAGCAATGAAAGTAGCTAATGAATCATGGAATGAAAGGTCACTCACCTTCAAGAAAAACATTGACATGTTTTAATATCTAACACCCTTTTATGTAACCTCTAAGATTAATAGCTACGAGAATATAGGTAATATCATTAAGCTCTCAAACTCCAAATTGGAACAGCAGACTGAAATGGTAATTTATCATGGTTACTACCCTCTAAGCATATTGCTATAAGAAGAAGGAAAAAAAAAGAGATTTGTCCACATCCCAATACTGTAATCATACAGTTTTACCTTTGAACTTAAAAAGAAAAAAAATCAAGAACCCCTTACAATATGTAACAAATAAATCTTTTCAGCAAACTGAATTGTCTTTCTGTGCAAGACCACTGGGAACAAGAGACAACCAGGCAGTTTCCCTAAAGGAAAAACAAGCTGAGTGATGTTTTTGTGTTGCTCTCAGGGAAATGTGGCTTTAATATAATTAAATTAGTTTTTCAAAACAACCTGATCACTACATTTGAAAAAGAGAAGCATGGATTCGTTCAGAGTAAGACCTCTGCATTTATAGATCTCACAACAAAATACCAAGAAAAATAACCGTAAAAGCACTCTTCATATTTAGTCAGACAATATGCCAGTGACTCTGTTAGTGATAAAGTAACTCACTAGCAGCACAACACCATGAAGTCCAGAATACCATCAGTCATTATTTGATGGAGGAGGGACCAACACATAGGCAAACTGTAACTTATAACACCAAGAGACTAAGGAACTTTGCTAAAGATAAAATAGGTTTTTGTGCAAAATGGAAAATATGTTGCTGATAGTTTCACTGTGTGTGTGTGTGTGTGTGTGTGTGTGTGTGTGTGGTTTAATCTTAATAGGTGCCCATGGAATTAAGTCACCTCCCCAGTACTGAAATATCAGAACTAAGAAGTAAGCCTTAAACCAGAAAGATGTTTTTAAAAAGTATGACATTTTCTATGCATGATATACTAGGATTCAATACAGGTTACTCCAAGAAGTGACAAAAAAAAAATCACAATTTTTATGAAATTCACACAGCATGGCTACAATATGATATTTGAGGAAATCAGTACTACATAAAAGGTATCTGTCACTTTCCAGACATAATCAATTAGAAATCTGTATACCTGTTCAATTTCGGTGTGGACATTCTTAGGCAAGACAACAAAATGTATTTTTAGAGTGCATCTGAACCTGTAAGAAGCACAGTGGTTCTCTCCAGATTCATAGTTAAATTATCATTAGTTAAATTATTCATTAGTTAAATTATCATCTATGCTAGGAGAAGCCCAAGGCACTTCCAAAAACTCTCAACAGCCCTGAAGAGACTATCTATGGGAGCGATCTCAGCTAATAAGAAAATTCTTGGCATCTCTGCTACAGATTAAGCTATCTATATAAAAAAATACAGGTTAAGCTTTATTTAGATTTTAGATTTTTTAATTTACTTAGACTTATAACCACACTGATTTATTGCCTGTGCACTGAGAAAAAGTATATTACAAAGTGTCAGTAATGATTAAATCAATTAAAAAAACTAATTGCAGAGATGAGTTTCAGATGAAAAAGGGAACTCACATCTACAGTGCAAAGCACATCATTGAACCCCCACACGTGGTTTGAGGAGCAGCACAGGGCCTTCAGCACACCCAGCCACTCAGAACTAAGGACAGTGCAGCAAGCCGTCAGCTCAGAGGAGAAATTGGCTATGTCATTAATCCTAGACAGAAGAGAAAGAATATAGTAGCAAGCAACAAAAGAGAATAGTCAAATATGA
Source organism: Uropsilus gracilis (assembly GCA_004024945.1). Taxonomy (NCBI): domain Eukaryota; kingdom Metazoa; phylum Chordata; class Mammalia; order Eulipotyphla; family Talpidae; genus Uropsilus; species Uropsilus gracilis. The sequence goes on from PVHY01000801.1 coordinate 123,531, forward strand.
TGTACTCAGTGAACACGTATTTCATCAAGTAAGTCACGCATTTCATAGATTTAAATATATAATAAATATCCCTTTGCTAAACAGCATAATAGAACCTGAAGCAGAAGGCAAAAGTAAATGACTTCAAATGTTTTCTGATATTTAACACTGTTTAATAAACAATTAGTGCAGATGTCAATAAATATATATTTACTGACACATTCTAACAAATATGTGGCTAAATCTGTAAATTTACCTTTCTATAAATTTACCTTTTGAAGGACATCAAAAGAATTAGACAACAGGTATACAGCATACAGCTTTTAAAAAGTTATTTTTATTAATCTCTTTATGTGTTTTATTATACCTAAAACATCTCATACCAAACAGCAATTTCAAAAGTACCACCTCTTAGAAAATCACAATATAGAGAAGTGAATTCAGGAATGGGAGAACACGTAACAATAACAACAGAAAAAGCTAATGACATCTAATACCATCCCAGGCAATTCCTAAAGGTGTTAATTTCAAAGTGGCCCTGAGGCAACCACTGTGTAACCCATCTTGAGTTCCCTGAGGTTTGAGCTCACCTTCCTGCATCCTGATGGCCCATACAGACATTCATGAGCGTATTGCAGACAAAACTGTAGCGATTGGCTGCATTGTCACTGAGGATCTTGCCCAGCACTGAGTAGTTGATACTACGGGCTGAAGGATTCTCAATAAAATCCATCATAAAGTCTGGATCCCATCTCAAGTTGGAATTTGCAGGCATCACGTTGTTATATATAGTTTGCTTTACTTTTGAACAGGCACTACTAAGGTTAAAAGGAGAAAAGTTAGAAACAAAACAAAATTAGACTAACTCAAAAGTTATTCAAAGACTTACAAAATGACACCTACTGTACTATATCCCTAAAGAAGGCTCGCATTGGAGATTTTTATTCCAATTTCTTAATAATTGGCAATGGGTATAGTACCAGGAATGTAGCAGTTGCTCAACAGCTACTGAATGAGTGGAAAAAAAAACTAAGTCACCTACTCACTAATTGTTACTTCAAATGCTTCTGTATTTTACATGATCTTAAAAACAGTTCATGTTTCAGTGAGTTACATCCACATATGGACAAATGGGATAAGTATCTCCTCCACTCCTGCTCTGCAGATGAGCCTAAAAAAGAGATCTCACTCAAAGCTCACATTCCATATAAACTTGGCTATATTTGCCAACTTGCTGTAGAGAACAAATCTGTAATAACATTTACTTCCCTATATTCAAGAGGTTTCCTATGTGACACAAAGCCTTTATCTTTCACATTAAGTTCTTTGATAGTCAATTTAGCTCTGAAAGTTCCAGTCAAGAAAGATAGCCTAAAAAATGAAAAGGCATAGAGATGCTTCATCTTATAGAGTTATCACTGGCAACTATTTTAAGAAAAAAAGAGATAGTTCAGTTTGATATTTACCCAAATGTGCCTTCAAACCTTCTCTTTACTTTGAATTATTTGCTAAAAATACAGATTCCTGGCCCTCATTTTAGGTGTGCTAAATCTCTATGTTTAGAAAGCTGTCCCAGGTAACTCTAAGTAGGAAGCACTGGTCAAACAGAACTAAAATTACCTACTTAATGGCAGTAGTTACAATCCACGCTTTTTCCTTGCAGACAACTTATATAAAGATTTGTCAGTAGTCACTGAAGAATGTTTACACTCTAGAATCAGAAGCTGTTTAAAATGAAGCATGTTCTAAAATTCCCAGTACATCTCCCTTTGTGCTGTCTTAGCTCTTGCTACACTTTCTATTCAAATTTTCATTCATTCTTGCTTAACAATTGTTCTAAACTTGTTACCCTTTCCCAACTAAAAATAAAATTAAATAATACTTTGCTACTTCCCTGTTGTATAACATATTTCTGTTATCTTCTACCTTCTAATACCCTGTGTGCCATTTTAATGAAATATACTTCAATAAAGAGCAAATAAAACATTGTCTCTTTTTTATTCAATTTGTCACTTAATTCTAACAAACCTATTTATGTGCGAACTGAGAAACAGATTATGTGTTCCTTTCTAAATTTTTGTAAGATTCTGTCCTAACTTTTCTTTGAGAATAGAGATTTCTCCTGAGTAGACTCTTTGCTAAGGCTACCACCCTGTAATGCATATTTTTTAAAAATTCCTCTGGGCTCACAGTAAAGTGCCTTCACCCTTTATTTCAAGGCTTCTATTTCATTTTTTATAATCTTTCCATATGAGCATCTACATTTTAATAAAAAGTTAGCTGCCATCCTGCCACACTCAAATTCTTAACATTTTCTGTTTTAGGCATATACAGAATACAGAAAATAACTGATACCTTCCTTCTGAAATTCCATGTATCAGAAAAACTTGTTAGAGAAATAAAAGCTACACCTTAAGCTCAAAATGATCTATGTTTAAATCTAGGCCTTACCATTTTTTGACCTAAGATTAGGAATTTGTTGTTAGAAAAAGTCATTTCCATTTTTCAAAGTTGTTAGAAGAATTAATATAACCCAGGATTTGGAAGACAGAGTAGGAACTCAGTTTCTCCAGAGTTCTCTTACACAACTATACAGATGATGCTTCAGATCCAGTGACTAAAAATAGTTTTATTAAAACACTTATAGAAATTTATCTACATATCTTACTTTTGACCATTTTTTTAAATTCCAAACCACAAATAACACCTGACTTTAAGGTTTCCTGAAATGCTTGCATTTCTGTCCTATTTCTTTAATCTTTAGTTTTCTCTGAAAACTAAACTGAAACTGAAGGTGCTCTGTAAAGTAACAGAAAAATATAGGGCATGGATGTTATATCATTTCTGGGGGATGCTACTTCCTAAGGTCTATAAGGGATTATTTTGAAACTTCACTCATTTCATGAAGACTTTCACATTTTCCCCCAGAATACCATAAAAAAAATCATATGGGGATATGTATTTTTACCCTAACAATTTTTTTGCAGCATGCCTACTTAGTTCTCAAAGTACTGTGACAAAGACTGACTCTTACATCCTAGGAATGAAACAAACTGAAAATAGATAATTAATACCCAGGAACAGCAAGGGTCATGGTTCAGAGGAGGGGGTGCTGAGAAAGGCAGAGTGATGAAAGAACTGTGGGAGTGAATGTGCAAGTAATAGGGGTAAGTTTTACAAGAGAGGCAATAGCAAGCACAAAAGTTTCAAGATAGGCATGCGCTTATAGTGTCTGAAGACCAGTTAGGTGGACTGGAAAGTTAGAACGAAGACAGGAGACAACAGAAGATTAGATCCTGAAGGCTAGCTAAGGACTTTAATTTTATTGTGAAAAGATGAGAAAGTCAGCGAAGTCTTCAAATTATTGTTGTTTTAAAAGGATGAATTTGTAGATATGCTGAGAATATGCTTGAGGGCTCTACAGTTCACCTACTGAGAAATAATCACGGTGCTAATGGCAAAGCAGTGAGGTACTCTTGGCTTAGTATAATAAAGTCACAGCAAGGTATGAGAGAGCACAGACAATTATACTTGATGACTCTTCCCTCACCTCTATATAGGTAACAAATCAAGCAGTTACTATTATAGTGTTCCTTCTCTACCGACAAAAAATTTCCTCAAAATAGCATTAAATAAGTATGCATTTTACATCTACTTTGGGGTGGCAAGTACTAAATTGTAAAGAATGACAGAAAGCTAGGGATGCAATTTGAAACGGGATGGGCCAAGGAACAAAGAAGGAATGAAGTGAAAAATTATGCCAACAGTGGGAAACATGTCCCATGTGAGATAATAGCAGCTTCAAAATACATAATATTTCTCTACAGTTTATTTTAAAACTAAAATAAAAGTATTTAATCATTGCAATTTGTAATAGGTGGTTAAAGTTACTGATAGGGTGTGTTACCCCACTCTCCCCATTGTCTCTTGTTTAAGATTGCAAAAGGACAGGTATGCTAAAATGTGAGAATGACCTTAGTTGGAATTTTTTTTTAGGGAGATGCAGGAGGAAGGTAACACAGGTTTTTTGGAAGGTGCGGAATTAGAGTATATAAAGGGTGTGGAAACAAAGAGAGAGGATAAGGATGGGATGCAATATGGAGGTTAGACAGAGATTTATGGAGTAGTGATTTTTGGTTTTGGCCATTTTGTAAGATGGAGATGTAAACCATGTAAGCCACTGGGGGCCCCTGAAGGCCTGCAACCCTTGGCTGACCCGCGCTAGCCACATGTGTGCGAAATGCAGTTAAGAAGTTTGTAGATTTGAACTCCATATTGGAGTTTGTTTTGCTGAGTTTGACTTGTGTCAGTGAGAGGCCGTGCAAAAGACAAGCCTGAAAAGAAAGTGAACTAGGCTGGGTCTGGTACCATGAAGTTTTTGTTATCTGAAGGTGACAAGAAGACAGCGTGGAAAACAAGGAGGAGCACGCTAAAGGGGCATGCCAATGAAAGATGTCTTTAAACATGAAGAGAGGAACCCTGACTGGCTTACATTGGTGAGATGATCAGGACTGAGAGACTGAGGATTTTGGGGCAATCTGGAAAAGGACTTTAGACAATGCTGAGAAAGGTTTTGGACTATGTTAAAGTAATTTGAGTTTTACTTACATGTTTTTTTGTAGTAATTAGGAAATCACTTTGTTAGAAATAAATTAGTCTGCACTGATAGTTTTGCATTAGTTTAATATTTTGGTTGAGAAGGCTGGGGATGGTAAAAAAACCCACAAGAGTTTAAACTGTAGTTTTTAAGTTTTTCTTTTTAGGTCTAAAAAAAAAAAAAGCAGAGAGAAGCTGGTAGCTGATGTTTGTATATTAGTAATAGGCAGGTACAGTAAAAATGCTAATAAATAGTTTGCAGCCTGCTTTGTAGAGAAAAGCAGGCAGATAAGTGTATCCAGTATAAGTTAAAAGTAATTGCAAAAGAACTGCTAGTAGACTGCTCCAAAAAGAGAAGCAGGCCTGTATGTATTAAAGTCAAAGTTAAAAAGACTTTCTTTGGTCGCCCACTTTCATTACAATGATATATCTCTTAATATGAATTATGGCAGATACAGTTGTGATTAACTTTCATTAGAAAAAAGAATGATAATATTGTCATTTCTTTTGATTTTCTTCTACTCACCTGAAGAGGTCTCCAAATTTACTTCTGAGGTGGCTACATGACACGTAGAGGTCATAGAGGTAGGCTAAAATGCATCTTTCAGGGGAAGAACATTCAGAGGGGTTTACAACATGCTTCACTACACCACATAATCTGAGGACAAAAAATAGAGATAACACATACTTTGCTAATGTGTGTGTGCATGTGTACCACGTTCTATTGTTTGAATACTTTAGTGATATGTCCATGCTATTATGTAAAGAAAAAACATCATAGATTGTGATACTAATCACTGCAGAAACAAGTAATTTAATAAATTTTCACTTTCTGCCATGATACTGAAATATTAGGTATTTTTTTCAAATTGAATAAAATGCCACTAATAGGAAACAAAAGAGAGAAACTCCTCCACGCAGAAGGCATATATACAAGAATTAGCCTCCTATGATAAAAACACCAAGGTGATGTAGAGAACCTCTCTTAAGTGAAAGGAATCACAAATTCAGGGAGTTTACAAAGATCTCTAATTCTACTCTTATGTAAAGGAGCAATTCTTCAAATCAGAAAATGCATTTTCAAGACCTTGAGTGTTTCTGGCAAGAATTTAAACAATCCATAGCTTGCGGTCACATTCTTTGTTGCTTATCCAACCTAAAAACAAATCAAAGAATTTAAAACACCCTTTAATGACAGTCACTGTCCTTTGGGTCAGTGATTTTAATGATTAAAAGAAAACAAAAACTTCAATATAACCTGTAAAGAAAGAATTGTTCTGTGATTAAAGTAAGTAAACATTTACTGAGAGTTTATTGGGCATCTATTATACAGCACTCAGGGCTTCCTCAATTCTTTTCACCTGCTAAATGTAAAATAAAACACACAGAAATCCACTACATTAATTCATGTAGGCAAAAAGTAATAGTTTTGGGGACAATATTTATGCTTATAATGCATGATGAAGGAAAAAACACAGATTAACAGCAAATGTGATTTTATGAACACTTGATAGAAAATAAATTTAACATGCCAAAATAAAACTGAATTAGATTTCAAACAAAAAATAAAAACAAAAATATACTGTCAAAATCTATTAAATTTCATTTCATAACCTTTAATAGATTTAAATAAACAGTTAAAAAGTATAGTATAAATCAAAGGGCATGAATGAGGGAAATCTCATTCAGTAAGGTGATACTTTCACATTTCACTTCACAACACTACATTTTAAAGCCCCCAAGCTTCATTTTCTTCACTTGTAAAAGGGAACCAATCAATCTGAACGAGCAGTTGAGGGTTATTCATTGTCCTACATTTTTAAATTCTTTGATGTTGACTTTTTCACATTTAAAATATCTGGAATATTTCAAATTTCACTTAATCATCTCTGTGTAATTACTGTAAAAGGATTTCCTTTGCCTAACCCCCAACCCCCACAAAACAAAACAAAACAAAAAACCCATTGTTAAATAGATGGTGTTCTAGAATATACTACAAATGGATTCTATATTCTCAATTAGAAAAAAAAGATACAATGAAACTAAAGACCCTTAGGTCTCTTATGAGCCTTGGAGAAAAAAAATGGAAGAGAAAGAAAAACAGGTTATCTCCTTTTAAGCAAACACTTGGAGAAAGGAGAGTACAATGGATAAAAAGGAACTTAATAAGCTTTTTTGAGAACTCATTTTACTTTCAGAGTCTAGAACTCAATCTCTAGTGGTAATAGTTAAATTGCCCAATTTCAGTAGTGGCAATAGAGAAAAATTTTGCCTAGGTAACACTGAGCAAAAGAAATTTAATTGGTTAAACAAATAAAGAATAAGTCTGTAAGAGGACAATTCATGCAATATTTATTTGCTGCTGGATTTTCCGAATTAAAAAAAGCCATGGTGGTGGGTAGCATGAATAGATGTTACAAGCTGGGTATGGTGGGGCATGCCTGTAATCCCAGCTTTGGGAGGCTGAGGCCAGAGATCACCTGAGTCTGTGGGTTTGAGACTACCTTGGGCAACATAGTGAGACCTAGACTCTAAAAAATAGCCGGGAGTGGTGCAGCGTGCCTGTAATCCCAGCTACCTGGGAGGCTGAGGCTAGGGATCACTTGAGTTCATGGGTTCAGGATTACCCCTGGCAACATAGCAAGATCAAAAAAAACAAAAACCAAACCAAACCAAAAAAAAAAAAAAAAAAAACAATAGATGTTATCAATGAGTAGTTTATATTCTTAGAAACTGGGGGTTGGAATGGTGTGGAGGGAGGAAGGCAGGGAAAAAGGAATCATACTTTATTAAAAAGAACATGTTTTTCATGCTTGTATTTTCTTTGACAAATATAATCTGCAAAAGTATTCTTTAAGTATATTATATATACCTATATATATTATATTGATACAATCATACTATTTCCTCTTAAGAGATCTATAATATTTCATCACAAATTACACATTCTATCATGTGAAAGTAACAGTAACAGTCTCTATACGAACCCTTCAAACACCTGAGCTGTCTGGTCAGGGTTCAGGATCAGGCAGCTGTGGTAGCGCCTGAGAACAGCAACGATGCAGACACACAGGCCAGTTGTGTAACTCCCTGCCAGACTGGAGGACTTCAGGAGCAGTTCAGCTTCCACCACACTCAGCTCATTTAGCAGCTGCAAAGAGAGAAGACTGAATAATAATGTAGGAAAAAAGGAGGAAAATATTTACTTTTCTAAACCATGGATCCAAACCATGAACTCATTTTCACACTATTAGGTTTCACACTTGTCCAGGAAATCTAGGGCTCAAGGACTTAAAATATATACCAATACATAAAATAGACTTTATTTTTGATTCTTTGCCAAATTATAGTTTTACTTCTGTCTAGGCATCATGACACATGCAGTATGGAAGTCCTCTGACTACAAAATAACAAAAAATTTTATGGAGACAAAGATATAAATTAAATAATTTCAGAGCATCAGTTTTTTCCCTTTTTCCTTTTTTTTAATAAAATGGAAGATATTCATGATTGTTTTATTGTTATTAACAAAGCTACCACTTCCAGCAGAATATACAATGAAAACCAAATTGCATTTTTATTCAATTATAACATGATAATAAATTAATTAAATGCTCTATATAAGAAAAACAGTGCAACAAATCAAATCAGAGGATTTTGGGTGTTTTTTCCTTTTTCTTTTTTTGCTATAAACCTAAAATATACTCATTTTAAAAACCAAAACAAACTCACACATGGGCCTAGGAAGAATAAGAAAGTATCAAAGAAAAAAAATCTTCAAAATTCTCACATTAGTTGACTATTCTATATTCTAAATTCAATGATGATTTTCTAATTGGAAACTAGACACAATCAAAATTAAAATGTTGGTTGAATACTATTGATTCAGAATGTCTCAACAATTTGAAGTTCATGGGGTGGCTCATTTTAAAGTGTACAATGCCTGGTAGATTCACTATCCTAAAAACAAGAAAAACAGGGTCTCTCTGGCACCTGTATTGCAAAGTCAATTAGTCCATTGATGTTCAGTGCTGGCTCCATGAGATCAAAGATGAGCTGGATATGGTGGGCCAGAGGGAGGTGATAAGATGTTCCAGATGCAAAGCTTGTTATCTGCTCTAGCACATTGTTAGAGATCTGGTGAAAGATGGCAAAAATAGGTTAAAGACCAATCCTTTAAATAATTTTCATTTTATCAAGTTATTTTAATTTTTTTAAGAAATTTGAATTTATATGATTCTATTTAACTTAAAATGTTTTTCTACAGAAACCAAAACCACATACAAATAAATCCTTATAACTATAATTTGAAGAAATAAGCCAACGTGTCATTAAGATCTAGACTTGATTTTCTAAAAGTTAAAACTACAAATGTTAATTAATTTCCAGATAGCATCTACTATCAATGGATTGATAAAACAGGTTTTATAGTCTTCTCAACTGCTAAAGCCTTCTTTGCAGTCTTCAATAGATTTTTCCTTTTTCAATAACAATATGATAAAAAAATGCATTGCATAAGAATTTATTTCATATAGTATTTACTATTACAAGGTAAAAATATTGTTTTGATAAACATTATTTCTTCTGAGAAAGCCAACCTGACATCTTAAAACTGAACTACTCAATAGTTGGAAATGTTTCCAAATGGTTGTAAAATGTATTTCCAAAACAATGTAAGGCTGAAAACACACATTAGAGTGAAGGAAATTTTTAAGGAACAATGAATATCCCAAATGCATAAGAGCTTTAAATGACTACCTGAGATGTCACTTGATGCTGGTCAAAATATGAGAGAAGCTGGAGTTTTGTGAACACAGTTTCCAGTGTTGGAAATGTTTCTTGTTTGCTCTTCCTGACTCTTTGTCCTTCATCCCCAACTGAATAAACATGCAGTAGACACATTATTTTCCATTTAACAAATATTTAACATTTTTGAATACTTTTGTTAAAGTATAACATGCACAGCACAGAAACATTTACAAACTGTTAAGAATTCCTACAAAATTAACAGATAAGACTCAAATCACAATATCCTTTACCAGGGTCCCACCTATCCACTTCTCTCTCCCCATAAAACCAAGATCCTCCCTGGCAGACAAAGACCCTCAGGCTTGTATTAGCCACTCTGGAACGTAATTGAAATGAAACTATACTTTTCACATTTGATATCCATCTCTCACCTACGCTTTTAAGATTGTCTGTACCACTGAATGCATTTTGGTTCATTCTAAAAATCAACAATTCTCACTTATAAATGTTTTTAATTAAATGATGATAAAATAAATGGCAATAACAATGAAAGAGGAAAATATCACACAAATTCATCTGAACATAATCGTATGTTCATAATCTTTGTTGACATTTACTTTGGAGCCTCTCACCACAATATTTTTTTCTAAATAGTCTAATATGTAAAATAGGAAAATTTACAAAATCCTGGTTTTCATAGGGGTAGCAAGGAATTAAAACACTCCATTTTGATGGGAATGTTTATGTTTATCAATTTAGCATAAAGAAGTTTGACTAAGAAATATCACAAAGATATCTTATGCCAAAAGGCCCCTTACAGCTATTTGCTTGGTGTGATTACCCTGGCAGCAGTTTCACAGCTAAAGGGACTCTTCTTAACACCTCTAAGGCCCTAAGTGAAATAGAATCTATTGTTGATTATTTTCAAATATATGCACCTATAAAGAAAAATCTCAAAACAAAAGACTGGATTATATAATCTGTAAGGCTATTTCCAATGCTGATACTAAGTAGACAAAGGCTATACAAAAAAGAGCAATACCATTCATGGTGATTACTAGGGAATGTAGTAATTTCAGAGAAGGAGCGCTATTTTACAAATTTTCCTACTAAAGATGCAGGAAAAGGCTTTATTGAAGTCAAAGACTTTGCTAACTGCAAACATAAATACTTCAGACAACAGAATTACAAGAAAGAATTCTTCTCTATTAACAATAAGCAACTAGAATTTATAGGCAAAACAACAGAAACAAAACCAAGGTTATTTTGTTTCCTAAAAGGAGCACATTGATAGCACAGTGAGGCAGAATGAAAAGGTGCTGTGTAGTATCTCCAAGACTAGGAGAGTGGTGGTAGCAGCAGCAGTAGAATTTGTGCCACTTTTAAGGAATAACACTAAATGTAATGGAAAATAAAAATGTAGAAGTTCATTAAACTTGTTTTTCAATTCATGGTCTCAAAGGTATAAATTAAGAGTGGAATTCTGCATTCGATGCAGTTGCTCATGTCACAAACACATTTAAAATATTCAAGTTTTGAATTTTTCAGGTAATTTCAGGCTCATCAATAGTCTTGTCAAAGCGTGTTTCTGAATGCTAAGTCAAACATGGAGATGCATCTATTTCTCTGATGCCCTTTTTTCCATTTTCTATGGGTATATACCTGAAAGTAAAATTGTGGGAACATGCTGTAGATCTAAATTGATTTTTAAAAGAAAACTTCCATATTCCTCTCTACAAGGTTGGAATATTGTATGTTCCTATCAACAGTGAACAGTGGGTCTTCTTAACTATGCAATGGCCTGCAGCTGCTGTCTCATCTTGGGGACAGTCACCCTGACTATGAGGCATGACTGTGGCTTTCATCTCCATTTCCTTGAAGTTTAGTGATATTCGTATGCCTGTTGGTGATCTCAATATCCTCTTTGGAAAAATGTTTAGTTATTCTGTCCATTCTTTTCTGTTAACAAGTTGTGTAAGTCATTTATGTTTTTGCATCTTAACCCATATTCAATATAAGGTTTGTCAAGCACCATGATTCACAGTAGCCAAGATACGGAAACCTGATGTCCATCAGTAGATGAAGGGATAAAAAGGATGTGGTATATACACATAGAAGAATGTTATTCAGGAATGAAAAACAAGGAAATACTGCCATCTGAGATAACAGGGATGGAACTTGAGCATATTAAATAAGTCATATTGAGAAAAACAAGTACTGACAACATGTGTCGGGTAAATAAAGTCAGTTAGGTCTTTTCTGTCTCATGCCACCAGGCAGAAAAGTGTTTTTGCAACCATCCCAAAGTAGGTAGGTTCATCATCAGTTCTAGCAGCTAAATAATGCCAGAACTCTTGGAATTGTCTTCAGAATTTTCAATTGTGAACAGAGGAAAAATAGCCAGCAAAGAAAAAGCCACTTGAGTCCCCTCTCTCAAGTTCCTGTGAATTCCTCCGCATTTTCTCCTTTCTGTGCACTCTCCTCGCATTTTCTCCTTTCTGTGCACTCTCCTCTCTGGCATTCTCCTTCCACGCACTCATAGTCTCTTCTCACCTCCCCCAGGGTGACATCACCCTTTTAGTTTTGCCACCTAGGCCCAGGTGAGCCCATTCACACATGTGTACACCTCAGGTGTGCACAATCATGGGATGGGCGCAAAACCCCAGGCACTGGATATATCGGCCAATGGAGGGAAAAGCCCGACCAACTCATTTATCCCACAATCCATCCCCTCAGGACTTTTCCCTTTACTCTTCTGGTGCACATTTCCCTTGGCAAATATGCAAAATGATAACTGTGACCAGCAAAAGTAAACAGAATGCAATAAAACACAGCAATAGAATACAAAATAAAAAAAAAAGAATACAAAATACACATTAAGGTTATTAGTGCACACCAACCTAGAGGCAAAAAGATAAAGAAGTTATTGGCACCAGCAGATGATCCATGAATTCTGCTACTAAAGGCCCTGTTATACTCTGGTTTCTCTTCAGATTGTATAAATCTTTCGCCTTTTAAAGGCCCTGTTGCACTCAATAGGGAGTCACTAGATTCCACTCAAGGCAATCTGCGTCACTCACCAGACACCAGGCTTCCTGGCCTTCTCTGGCTGTGGTCTGCACCACAAACCACACAGTATACTAACCCCCAGGATGCACTCCGAGATGGGGGACAGTCGTTTAGTCCCTAGAGGTACTCTATGAGACACAGACCCCTAGACTAGGTTAACTGTTGGGTAACCACCCCATCTTCATTGCTAAATGTAGGGGCAACATCAGGATCACTAATCTGCATAGATCCTTCATTGCTTTTAGCAGTTACACAAACGCTCCATCCCCTCCCACCCACCCCACCCCCAACCCTGAATCATCACTCTTTCTCTGGTTTCTCTCTCTCTCTGGCATTTTCTCATTCTCTGTGCTCTAACTTACAATCTATGTTCATGCCCCTATTCATTGACGCGCATAATCACGGGAACATGCAATACTCTTGGTGCCAGATATACAGGCTAAGGGAGGGGAGAGCCTAACTCATTTACCCTACACCAGCCCTCTGCACATGCCTTGGATTGGATACCCGTGGAAAGCAAGTTCCACATGTGTACTCTCTCTGGTTCCTGCCACATATCATATTCCCCATCCATTCCTTGAGGATCTGTTACTCAAGCACCTCTCCCTACTCAAAAGCAACCAGGGCATCACCTAAGAGATGATGTTAAGAGGCCTGCCTTCTCTAGTGTCCTCTTCATCCGCTTCACCACCACTCAGGACTTTCCTTATCTTGGCACCAGATTTTCTACCTTACCTATTTTGGCTTTTAACACATTTCCCACCTGGCTGCAGCGCACCTGGCAAGGTTGCCTCCCTCAACCTGGGGCCTCTGTCACAGCTGCCCCACCCCACCCTCTCACATCCCCACAGAGGCCATCGCCATTCCAGGTTGTGTCTATGTAGCTCCCAGCTTACTGGGCAGTCACCTGCTTGTGGCTCTAGGAGCACCATAGCTCGAGCAGTGTGCAAGGCTGCTTTGGTCACCAAGGCCCACTGACCACACCTTGATTCTCATCTCCCGGGGTCTGCAAACAATCCCAGCCAGTCCCAGAGTCCCATAAATGCAGCAGCACCGCTTTCTGGCAGAACTGTTCATTCAGGGCTATAGCTTGATATTACTGTCACAACTAGAAAACGGAAGGGGCCTCTCGCTCTCTTCAGAGATCTCTTTTAGGCATTCTCCCATTCTCTCTATTTCCCTCCCTCTCACTCTCCCTCCTTTCCTCAGAATGATGCCACGCTTTTATCCCTGCCTCCCAGGCACAGGTGAGTGGACGCACAGGTGCACCCACCCACTGGGCCAGGTGTGCCCCATCACAGGGAGGGCACAATACCCCACGCATTGCTCATAGAGGTGATGGCAGAAAAAGTCTGACTAATTCACCTTTATACAAAAGGGATGGAAGGAATGGCAGGGCAGCATCATGACTATAGAATGACAGAATGAAATGAGGGGAGGGAAGGCACGGGAACCAGAGAAGTGTAGAAACTTGTGGGGTCTGGGAGACAGTCACCTGCCCACCCAATGACCGCCTCCTTGCATGCCAGCCTCCCTGCCTGATGTGCCTGGTTCCTTGATGCCTCATGGGTCTGCAAAATCCACCAAGGGTTCAGGACTGTCTTTACCCATTTTTGCATATATGACTAACATATGGAACTAAAACAGTCAAACCTGTAAAAAACAGACTAAATAGGCAGCAACCAGTTAAGAGTGATGGTGTACAATCTTTAGGAAGCAGTAATATGTCACAATGAATATTAGCAGTATCACTGTACTATGATTATGTAATATAATAGATATCAGTAAACTGCAGATTACCATATATAATGTTTTACGTAACACATTGTATACCTTAAACATTTGCAAAAAATCAGATTTATCCAAAAAGTGGTCTATGGTATTTATTCAGTTCTTCCTGGGACCAAATAATCAAAAATAAAAGACAAAAAATAAAACTAGATTCAGCATGAGAACTCACAAAAATATCCTTTTTTTGTTTTGTTTTAGCTGACAAGTTATATGTATCTAACTTTCAAACTTCTGTACACAAAACAGATGCAATTGATCCTTGGCAATTTAAATTCACTTTCAAGAGTAATGTAGTAAGTTAATGGTGGATCTGAAACATACTATTTATTTTAATGACATTTGCATGACAATATAGTTAAAAGTCAGAATTTTCTCATGTTTCTTTAAATTTTGATTTCATGATATATTATTGATCTTGTTTAATTTTGTTAATTTTGACTTTTTCAAAAAAAACTTTAAATCCTGGAAATCTTGGCTTTTTAGATTCCTATGGTAAACTTCACTTTTTAAATTTTAAAAATTAAGATATCACTTGGTCTACAATACTATACATGATACAGATATTTGGGTTTCTTCCTCTCCCAAGGTATTTTACCATACCTACCACTAAGGTTATCCATAGTCCTTCACTATAACCCACTAGGCCTGCTGCCTGCTCTGATCTCCCACCTCCCACTCCTCAGCTTCACAGTCATGATACAGTCAGTTTATAGTTTCTAGGGGTATTTTTGGTTTGGTTTTGTCTAACTCTGTCTGATTTCTCTGTATTCCACATCGTAGCCTTATTTCACTTAGCATTATCCTTTCTAGTTCCATGTATGGTATTGCAAAATCTGTCTTTCTTTTCAACTAAGCAGTATTCCGTGGTGTACACCACATTTTCCTAATTCTTTCCTCTGTTTATGGGAGCACTGAGGATGGCTCCATAACTTGAATAATAACTATTATTATTTAATGAAGAACAACTGTTTTACATCCTTATTAATTTTCTGATAGTAGGATTTCTCCCCTCAGGTATGGTCACTGTAGTTCTCCCACCATGTTATGATAAACTTCAGTGTGTTTTCAAACACATGCCACAGTTCCTATAAAAGGGCCAGTGAATGCAAATGTAGAGATCATTCACAAATGTTGAATGATCACATTCAACTGGAAATGTCATTTTAGGCTTAGATTAGAAACTCCCCCAGGGAAGGGCTGCTTGACCTGAGAACACAATAAGTTCTTCAAAATCACATTTTATTTATTTATTTTTTTAAAAATTATATATATATATATATTTCACATCATTTCGGTCCCTGGGGCACAAAATCACATTTTAAGTACAGCCAGAAATTGAGCACATCCTAACATAAGCACTGATTTCCTGCATTACAGTCCTCATGTTTGCTGAAAAAATGTGGGCCAATTTATATTAATCTGAAATACAGTCAGCTAATTTCTGGTGAGAATACTAGGTTTTAAATAGTTGAAGTGTCAATTTCGTTTACCAGAAACCAGCTCACGATATCCCAAATGAAAATATTTCTGGCTGAGGAATTTTATCTAGAATGAGAAAAAGGTGAAAGTTCCTCATGAAGGTGTTTTCCCACAGTGGTGCTTCTATTACCTGTATCTAGCAAAGCAGTCAATTCTCTTTGTGAGTTCATGAGCCAGAACTGCCTTTTTAAGAGACTTGTACAAAGATAGGACAGATTGTAGACTAGCACTAAAGAATTCTTTGTGAAGGAAGGAAGCAGACTCAACAGAAAGGACACCACAGGCTTCCTTCCCCTTCCCATCTCTCTCCGCCTCCTAGATCAAACACCCCATAGGACCTACAGAGAATCTAAAGTTAATTTAGATAAAACACTTATTACTAAACCTCCTAAAAATAGTGTCGCCTCATTTCCAAGGACACAGTACAAATATTTTTTTTACCAGCTAGTTGCAGAGCTAAGAAATTCAACTTTCTAAATGCAATCCATTTCCTCTTTTCTGTGAGAGAGAGAGAAAATAGCAAAACAACACATCAACAGTTTTTCTTAGAGCAGTTTGTTTCTTCAAGTTCAAAATTGACAGGCCAACAGCAGCAGGGTTTCATTTCCGCTCCACAGTTCTTGGTGGTTGCCTCATGGAGTTGATGTAGTGCAAGGTCCATAGGCGAGGTGGAAGTCAGGGTGGAGTCAGGCAAAGGGATGAAAAACTGCACAAAGCTAACTCTGCCAATGTGTTTGAGGACTATCTCCTCAGATACCTGCAATACTATAGTCAGACTGAAAATCATGTTGCAGTGTTCCCTGTTTCTGCAACTGTGCTGCTGATATAGATGAGCTGAGTTATTTGTATCGGTTCTATCTGCATTTTTCTGTAGGAAAAATCTAACATGGACAAGCTCCAGTAATTCATCCAGTAAAGTCTAAAGGTTGGATCCCTTGCTGAAAGGTTCTTAAAAAACTGTTAATTGTTTAGTGAACAGAGTAGGGTTCCTGGAGGTGGATGATGCCATGTATAGGAAGAATGGTGGTGTGCACAGGGAAAAAGCGAGAATTTTTTTGCTTTGTGTTATTTAAGTAATAGAGAAATAAACACAAGTGGTGGTGGGGGAGTATACACAATGACATCATATTTTCAATCAAGTGAATGCCTAGCAAAATAAACTCTGAAAAAAGTAATTAGGCAAATGTGTAGTGCTTAACCACAAAATTCCAATTACGCAATGCAGTGACATAATAGACAAGTTCTCACTGGACGAAAGTTAAAAGGCACAGAAAAAGAGAATGCAAAGAAAAGAAGGCATTATAGAGCAAAGGCCCAATTTTCTCTTTGACTCAAATATTTCAAGATATTTTGGTAGATAACTCTGTTTGCAATTATTCTTCGGAATAATCTAAGCAGATATTAGCAGCAACGCTGATTTGTAATTATCATGTAAGATAGGTATTTAGAGCAAATGGCCAGCTTCAAAAATGAACCTGATTTCAACAGAAAACAGAAAGCATAAAAATGAGTAGATTTAAAGTACCTCTATTCATATATAGGGCATGTTCTCTTAATACAAGCATTCCTATAAATGAAAAGAAGGTTTTCCTATCTTAAGTGCTTATTCACATTCCAGTGTGACAGTCATCCAGGAGGAAACACTCTGGTGTCAGGGGCCTGCAGAACTCTGATAAAGGCTATGCTGACAAGGAAGACAGAAAGCACACAATGGGAGCAAATGTGTTAAGGCGCTTTACCCCCTGTCTCTGTGGTGCTCTTCTTATTTAGAATTTTCAAAATATCTTTGGTAATCTTCTTCAGTTGATGCCTGGCCTCATCACGCTCTTTGCCTACGCCATAAAGAAGGATCGTACGCTGGTTACATTCATGACTTGAAGATTCATCCTGAAAAACAGAAAATGCATCCTGAAACCCTTGTTGGCAGGGGTGGGGCTGCAGTTCATGTCCATGAAGTGCACTAACCACAGCATCCCCACACGGGCTTGCAGTGGTGGTGACCCACCCATCTTTCAATTCACTTCAACCTCCACTGGCAACACCCTTGTACTTCCAGTTTGGAACTTGCTAAAGTAAAAAAGTGTCAACTGACCTGAAGTCTTAATAGAAGCATTTGATGTGGGCGTTACCTACAGAGTAAGTTTTGACTATTAAAAAATTTTTCATTATTTAAATTTTACATGGTACTAGTTTCACATTATATTATATACTATCTAAGCCAGACCTTTCCCTTAAGGAAAAAGCTATTTCATAGTAAGATTGGTTTTCTATCTAAGACATCATTAAATACCTTATATCTAGCAGAAAATGGAGCTAGCTGACGTTCTCAAGTAATTCTGTAATATCTTAAATCAAGTTTTGGAAATACAAGTGTATTTAAAGTAATGCAAAATGTGGGTCTCACTAGGTATGAGGTGAATAGCTGGAAATGCAAACATGTTCTGACATCACCTTCCTTTTCTGGACTTCCTTCCCAACCCTGCCCCACAGACACCGTAAATTCAATCACAATTTTTCCCACGTGAAAGGAAATTATTTAGTCAACAGCATCACAAAAACATGTATACATCATTAAACACATTCCTTAGCCAACATAAAAGTGTGGCATACATCCAGATTTTGAATTTCTCTATTCAAATCTCTACCTCGGGTCTTATACTTTTCTATTTTCCCAGTAAAATACTCAGCTCCAGTCTTTATTACATCTCCTTTTCTTTCTGTTTGCATATATTTTCCCATGCCAGATGCTTACCCCTTCTAATGGGATCTAAACCCTAGGAGTTTATGCGAGGAAGAATGTCTCTTGGAGAAAGCAAACTACATTGTGTTCATAATTACTGGGGCTACAAAAAAAAAAGTAATTATCTTGTGACTTGGAGCATTGCTATGTTTAATTTGGAGCACTCCACACATGTGTACTCTGGACAAAGTAGCATTTCTTTCTGCAAATGTGAAATATTTTCTCAGTTTCTATCATTACTCTCTCAGTCTCTTTGTTCTTCTGTCTCCCACACACTTGCATTCACAAATTCTTGCACTGATTCCTCTTTTAATCACACTCTACAAGAAATAGACAGGTGCACACTTGACAATCAATCTTGCAAATATTCCTAATATTTCAGGTGTTCAAATTTGTCTCCTGAAAAAAAGAAAAAAGGCTAGGAACAAGTGACCTCCAGAGCTGTTCTGATTTAACACTGTGACCAACCAAATCTCCCCATACATTTAAAAGACAGACCAGGTCACAGGACAAAGATGACATAGGGAGTGACACACATGGCAGGTCATATAGCTTAATGGCAATTTCCAAATTCTGTCCTGATCACAGAGCATGGCTCATAATACTCCTTCTCCTTACATGGAATGATGTGTCCCTGAGAGTCATATGTAGGGGGGAGGCGGAAAAAACTGCAAAACTCAGACTGGGTCAGTCAAATGCCCTGCAATTTGTTTTTAATTACTGTACCTGTCAAAGAGTTGTAACTGTAAACCTGTGTATGAGGAGCAAACGGAAGATGACAGCAAAACTACTTCACAAGTAGTACAGAGTATTCACCTAGGACAAGACAGAGTGGGGAACCTGAGAATTACAAGGATGAACGAATACAAGGAAGAGAGTCAGTGCCACAGAGGTAGCACTTGCAGAGCTAGAAGTCCAAGCAGCAATGATGAGGTAAGGGATTCTCTCATGAAGCACACACTGAGAGCAGTATCACGAGATACTACAGCTCCATGGTGGTCTAATAACAACCCAAGGTCGTAGGCAAGAGGAAAGACAGCACCCAGGTTGTGCCACTCGTTAGCTCCGTCATTCTGGATAACGAAGCTTTCTGAGCTTCAGACAGTGCTCTAAAAAGTGTAGCAACACAATCATCCTTGCACCGTTATGGTGAGAGTAACTGAGACAGACTCCATGAAATGTTTAGCACCCTATCAGGCACAGCACCCACTGCTGTCCATTCTTATCTCTACACTTTGACTTTCTTTTGCATGTTCCCCTCAGCCACACTGCAAGGCATTAGTCAACATTTCCCAAAAAGCCTGAAGCACCTGCTCTGATGTTGCTCCTCCTGCTACCAAAACATCCTTCTTCTAAGTTCGCTGATGGCAATGTTGTGCACAATTACAGCGTTGGGCCCATCACTCCATAACTCCAGTTTAGTGCAAGCCTCACTAGAGGAGAAGTAGGGAAGGGAAGAAAGCTTTTTGGACCATTTATCACAGTGTGATTCATCCCTTGCAAAGGCATTTGGCTAGGGCCTGCATTAATTAGCTCCATCAATTTTGTGAGCGCAACCCCAGGCCTGTTTTGTTCACATACATGTTCTCTTAATTGGCACAGACTGGGCAGTCAGTATTTGCTAAGTATATGAAATCATAAACAGCAAGAGGACTAGCAATAAAGCATGTGACTAGAAGAGTAAGGCAGAAATGATTCCAAGGACAAAAACTAGTTTTGTCAAAAACCTGACACTTAGGTGTTGAAGAAACTGCAGTAGGAAAGTGAGAGCAAGAGAAAGAGGAAAAAAAAAAAGAAAGAAGAAAGTAGGGTCTAAATTAGGTTTTATTGGTGGAAAAGAAAAGACAGCAGCAAAATTAAGAGATATCTAATATCTAGATGGACAACTGCAGGGAATTAAGAACAGATCAGGTATCATAGTGAATGTGCATCTCACTGGATTTCAGGTGAACTTAACAGATAAAGCTGTTGGGGCGGGGGGAAGAATAGGTTTTAAGAAGAGCAACTCATGAGTTCACTTTTAGCTAAGAAGAATTTAAATGGTAAGTGGAATATATTATTGGTATAGAGTATGGAAATTATGAGGGGATGTCAGGTATAAAGCAAGATGTTACTAGGAGGAGTACAGAACCTCCCAACTTGTCTTCAGAGGGGAAAGAACAAAGAGAACCGAGAGAGTGGAGGCGATCCATAATCAGATGGTGTACACACACCATAATCAGTAAGATGCCCAGACAGTGCAGGGTCACAGATGTCAGGGGAAGAACACCTACACACAGGACCATCAAAGCATCAAACAGACTTAGCACTCTTAACCGATGTAGTCAATCTGACTTGCAAACCTAGGAAGAGAGTGGTAATTGGAAGAAAGCAAGAAACAAGGGTTTGAAATAAAGGTTATATAGTGTGAAGTGGCAAAAATGAAGAAAGTAATTAACACTTATCAGCATACACCAGCAGCTGGTAATGAAAACAACTTAAGAGGAAAGAGAAGGTTTTATTACAATAATAACAAACTCTTATTTGAAGTTATGTTTCAAATAAAGGAGTCTCCATAAAGGAAATCCAGATTGGCAAGCAGATAATTCATGAGATGGTAGATAATGGTCTCATCTGGATTGATTTGGAAAGACAGGGTCAGCTTTCTAGTTAACACAGTTTGGAAAAATATTAGCGAAAATATAGGGAAATTGGTCATGAGGATATGGAATTTGAAGAAGCTGTCCGCTTCATTAGGTTTCATAGCTTAGGGAACTGAGCTAGAAACAAAGCCATGAGTTGAAAGTGAGAGGATGAATTTTAAAATAAAAGAAAAAAGAGTAAATGCAGGGAGCTGGAAGAGAACCATCAATTCACCTGTAAATGGAGTGTAAAGAGTGTATTTGTGTGTGATAATATTTTTAGGTAAATTGCAACAGATATTACTAGCTGTCAAGATGGAAAGGAAGAGATTTTTGGAAAGCAGCTGCTTTGGGAGAGCCGACATGATTTGTTTATGTCCATTTTTGTACATATAGAGAATATGTCCTCAGACAACAGTTTATACAGCATGAGAATAAAGCTAACCCGAGAAAATAGCCCAAATAAAACCCGTGTTACCACTGAGCTCTAATCTTCAAGTTGGTACTAAAATGCCCTCAAGTTGCAAACTGTAATACTAAATGATCTGCAATCAGGATCAAGGAGATACTCCATAAATTAACCCCTGAAGGGCACAGTGTCTTGGAAGGGAGTAACGGAGGGGTGGGGGGAGGTTTCCACTGAAGCCTGGGGTCACTGGAGGCTACCCTGCTTGCCTTGGCCAGAACCAACATCTCCCTCTTGGCCAGAACCAACATCTCCCTCTTGGCCAGAACCAACATCTCCCTCTTGGCCGAGCATTGAAAGTCTTTCTTTCCAGGTAACATTTCACACTCGCAAAGGCCAGAAAGTAGGAGGATAGACATTTAAATACCCTGAAAGGCATGCTGAATGAAATTAACGTTAAGTAAAAAATCCTACTAGGAAAATCTAGAATTGATTGAAATCTGCTGCATAGACATAGCTTCATTTCCTTAAAACAAGTGCTTACAAATGTTGTCAAATATGTGTACTTACAGAGTTGTGGAATGGTGGGGAGACTATCAGTTTTGTGTTCTCTTTTTGCCTTATTTACAGTCCCTGATATTTCTATAATGCTAGAATTTTTAAACTAATAAACTAGTGTCCTTTTTAAAAGGAAATAATAAGGAATCCCACTGCAAATGTTTATCCTTTGCTTCCACACAGTAATGAAAAACGTAAATGTAATTCTTTAAAATTTTAGCGTTACATATGTCCTCAGCACTCTTTAGTTTATTAAGTTCAAATATCAAATGCACTCAGTACGTATCATGAGATAGATTTTATAGTATATTACCTTATCTCAAAGAAAAGTCGTGAAACCCACTTTAGAATATTTGTTTACTGAAATGTATTTTAGTTAATCTTCAATCCCCGCCCCCCGCCTTTTTTTGGGCTGAATCTTTCAACATACCACACAATTATTTTATTTAGAATAACTTCGAATAAACATTCTATCAGTAAAGGACCCTGGGCTGGGTGGAGGAGTGGTGTGCGCATGTCTGGGATGCCTGTGTGAAATCAACAAGAAAATCAGCAGCATCTCGTATTAGTCAACTACACCTGAATGAAAGCAAATCTTCTTTAAGCCATAAAGGTAGGAGACTCCTTTAATCAGATTTGTGCAGGGAATTTTTGTTCTACAATGCTTCACGGT
Source organism: Uropsilus gracilis (assembly GCA_004024945.1). Taxonomy (NCBI): domain Eukaryota; kingdom Metazoa; phylum Chordata; class Mammalia; order Eulipotyphla; family Talpidae; genus Uropsilus; species Uropsilus gracilis. The sequence continues at coordinate 146,192 of PVHY01000801.1, forward strand.
CCCCAGTTTGTCTGAAACAAAGCCAGAAACTAGATGCATCCTAGAAGCATAACGGATGGCTTAACGGGAGTTAAGCATCTTCAACAGTAATCTGCTTTTCAGCAAATTCTAAAGGCAGTGATGATGAGTCACTGGGTCAACATAGGTTGCATTCTTACTCTCAATGCCCAAGACCCTTACTTTTGGGAACCGCCTTATATCCAACCTCAATGTCTGTATTGTGGTAGAAAAAGCTCGCTAGAACTATAGTAAGCAATGCTTAAAATGCATGCTTTTACTAATGTTAAAATAGCCACATGTAGAAAATAAAATAATGGAACTAAGGTTGCCTCGGAGATGGTCAAACGGAAGCTTAATTACAGCATATGTTTCCCTGCTCCCATGTGGGCCCTCAGGACTCAGACCATTTCAGGACATGGTTCGTGGAGCTCAGAGTACAGGAAGGGACTTCGTTAATACTGTGTCTTGGAAACAATTTTCAGTGAAATTACCTGGTCATTCACTATTAGTTGAGAAAGTTTTTCCTCACCAACATTCTAACAGACTGTTGAAGGAAAGCTTTGACTCAAGGATCCACTGTATCCCTACTGGAAGCAAGTGTTTTCAGATAGGCAGATTACCTTCAGTACATTTGTCAAAATAAATAAACCAACTATACCACTTGCATGTAAAATTCTGGGGGTGTAATTACTCATTTTTCTAAGTCATCTCTATCACAGGAAAGAATCAAATTAATCAGAGTTCTATTCCTAAAAGTAATGTATCCAATTACAAACTGCATGCTTATAAAGAAAACAACTTACTCTCTATTATATGATAATATGCTTTTATGACCTAAGACACCACTCACTTAAAGATTTTTAATCACTTTCCACAGTGGCCTAAATAATCACTTAATCACTTTCCACAGTGGCCTCAGTGATCACTGAGGAGAAAATATTATCGCAGAAGGTTTACAGGCAAGTGTGGCTGTGAATTAAAATCAAGAAAAATAAAGTCAATTAGATCTAGAGCAGGATTTTCTGCCCATCAAATTCAGTTTTATAACCTTCTAGGTATTTGGAAATATAAATTCTCAATGTAGTGAGGTTTAAGGATTTGGAGCTAGCATTTCTATAATGTGCCATATATTCATTTGCTGAAAATAGTCTCAATATTTTCCACAAGTCTGGCTACATCTGAAGATCTCTGAAATACTTCCTAACTATGCTTTAGAGTTTACAACTTGGTGTGAAGGATAGTATGAATCCTGTTTTCTTAAAAGAAATATAATTATTTTACTCTGGAGCCTTGCTGTGAGGAGGTAAGGAACCAATTTTTAGATACAAAGTGGTTATCGCCTCTTCTCTTTAAGAGGAGGAGGGAGCGAAGGAACAGAGTTTTCAGAGGATTCTTCACAGTGCAGGTTCTGGGACCAGACAACATGGGTTGAAATGTGACCCTAATTATCTCCATTGCACTGCTTCTCAGTTTTCTTTATCCACAGAGTGGAAATAACATGACTGAATACTTCAGAGAACATTTGAGCTCATAAAATGAATTAATTCCTCACAATGTAAGATTTCACGTGGACTGTTACAGTTCTGAACATTTATTATTCTGTTCTTAGTATAAAGGCAGTTTCAAAAAGTCTAACTTTGTGGCTCCAAAACAACAAATAAGCTAATTAAGATCTGTTTACTGACACAGTCAAATTTAAAAAGAAAAACTTAATAATATCCATTTTTCTAAAAGTTTAATATCAAGCTGACACCTCTATATTACCAATAAGTGGGATGACTATGGGACTGAAATTACCAACTGAAATGACTTAAATTTGTAGTCTGACTTCAATTTTAATGCCAATTGAACTCCCATCTACTTTAAATCAGAGGTCCTTCAAATTCTATGTGCATGAGCTACCTGAAACACAAATTAAAATACAGATGGCAAGACAACCCAACGTTTTTAGTTACTGGGGTTAGGGTGGTACCCAAAATGGACATTTCTCAGTGCCTCTTGATTTACTGAGCCACTTTTTCCATACTTGAGAAACAAGGGACAAGCATATGTTCACAGTAAAAACACCTACTTTAGTGGTTATACTGACAAAAGAAGGACCTTACAGTTGAAAAATTGTGTGTGCAAACATCCCACAACAGTATGTTAAAAAGGTGATAGTGACAAGGATCCCTTAATTTACTTATGTTTTCCCCCAAAACCAAAAACTAGATTAAATGGAAAAAAAAATCATTTCTTTATAGTTAAACTCTATTCAAGAAAAGCATGAACACTCTATATAGTAAGTCTGGCAATGGATACAACTGTTTTTCTTTTCTAATGTAATTTTGCAATCTTATAATTTATAATGGGAGGAAACTGTTTTGCCTGCAAAGAGCTGATCAAACACAGATTTAAAATAAATGGCATTATTAACCAGAGAAAAAAACAAAGAGCAAGAGACTTAACATCCCTAACAAGCACACTTTTTTCAGTTAATACAATTACTCATTAAATGTTGAGCACAATATATTTCTGGTAATCATCTGAAAAAAGCAAACTTGCAACCTTCTCCAGGAAGCTGACTTCAAAAGGCCTGTTCTCAACTCAGATTTATCATTTGCATGGAAAATAACCAAAAGAACTCATAAAGCATCAACCTTATGGCGGGTTTCAGTAAAAAACCACATGATTTTTAAATTGCTTTTTAAGAGATGACTTTTCACCCATCCTGCCCCACATTTCCCAGGGAAATAAAAGCAGAAGTCTTAAAAGCAGACAGACGGAAATACAGTGTCTGCAAGCTTTTGGTACACAGCATTTGAAGGTAATTTCTGATTGCAAAGTTCTCTCTTTTATTCTCTCCCTCTGTTTCTCTCTAGAACACTCAAGATTTTACTGATGAAAGCTCAGCAAATTCTCTATCACAGATGGTTTTAACCACCAAGACATTAAAAGGAAAATACCAGATGCCACTTCTGCAGATAGCTCCTCTGCATTAACTACTACTACTGGATACATTCAAATCCTTCAGAATAAACACAGTAATCAGGTAACTTTATATATAGAAATATTTAAGAAGTATATGTTTTCGCACTATGATGTATGTGTAATTTTTCAGTCTTCTTAAAATTGGAAACTATTAGTAAGAATACCAACACAAGCGCTTGAGTGGAAATGTAAATTAAAATCAAGCTGCATTAATGATGTTAGAAAAAATCATTAATCTTTTCATTAGAAAAAATTACACAGCACATGGAAAGAAAATACAGATGATCTGACTTATTTTACCTTGAGTGTATAATAAGATTTAAATAAAATGGGAGCTGTAATTCCAATAACATGAGTATCTATTAACATGAGTACCTGTTTTTCTATGTTAAAAAAAGCATTCCAAAGCATAGTTTCTGAAACTATTATGAGAATGATCAACTAAAATCTAACAGCAGTAGAAATGAAGATTAAAATCAGAGATCTTATATCAAAATATACTGAGTTTTATTTAGCTAGTTTTTCATTTGTTAAATTATATATAGTGTGAGCTGCTGAAAACTGAAGTGATAATTGTGATATGAAGCTTACTATTTTACTTTCAATAATTAAAGGATGAAAATAGAATTTCATAGACATTTTGGAAAATTTAGTCACATTTAAACCTTTTAATAGAATTTACATTTTTATTTGTATTTGTAACACTTCTGTGCCTTATATTTAAGAATAAAATTTCACATGGAATCAATTCTATTTTGATCAAAAATATTACAAATTAAAATTTAATTCTAAAACTAAGTGCTAGAGAATATATTCGGCTTAAGTGTTAGTTTTCTTTATAGTTGCCTGTGATGGTATAACAACTGATGAAATCAGACCAGGACAGGATTTTGGTATTTTGCTCTAGCTATAAGTTATACTACATAAGCTAGAAAGTATGACCTGGTTACTTTGAAGAATGTTACCTGTTAACGGTTTTCAGAAGCCATTGCCTTACTTTTTCAGTTTTAATACATGTAGTGAATGATATCTAAGAAAATGTATGCAGATCTTCAAGTATACTGAGCAACAATGGAAGTGAGAGATACATGATTTGGAACATTTAAGCCAAAAGCTTGATTATCTGTGAGGCCACTTCTTAACTGGATGATTAAATACAGAGGGAAGACTATCCTCCAATTATAAAGATTTTTTTTCAGTCAGTATTTAATATGCTGACCACAAGTGCTGTGACTCAAAATTCTCTCCACTTTTTACTTTGAAATTGTACTGGTCCATCTTTTCTTCTTTGTACCTGTTAATCAAGCTAAATAAATAAAGTCAAGAGCTAAATAAATAAAATCAAGAGTAAATAAAGCCCAGGAATAGGGATGGTGTAGGAAAACTGACTTGTGAGTAGAAAACCAAAGCTCAGGATGGAAGCAAATGAAGGTCCGAGACCAAACATTTCTTTCTCTCTACATATATTTATATATAAGAAGAGAAATGTTTGGTCTCGAACCAAACATTTCTTTCTATATATAAATATGTGTGTGTGTGTGTGTGTGTGTATATATATATATATAAATATATATATATTTATATATATATATAAGATGAGAAATGTGTTTGGTCTCGGGCCTTCATTTGCTTCCATCCTTAGCTTTGTGTTTCTATTCACAAGTCAGTATTCCTACGCCATCCCTATTCCTGAGCTTCATTAACTCTAGTTTGATTAACACTTGGACTTACTTTTGGACTTTTGCCTTAAATCCAAATGATCTATAAATGGCAAGCATCCAACATACAAGAAATACCAAGTGCCCATAACTTTATGTAATGTAGTTCAGATCATTTCACTTCGCTAGAAATGAGAAATTTGCTGCGGTGAGTGAGATGAAGTATTTCAATAATACAATTTTCTGTGTTCCTAGTAACTGTCACACTGATGCTCAAAAAAACTTAATTTTCAGAGAAGCTTTTCCAGAAAAGTTAGTTACAACTGCCCAGGGCTGAAAATAACTCTGCCTCCCCTCCTCCTCTAGGTAGGAAGAAGTTCCAGTCATGGACAATCTAACCTCCCTAGCGGGAAACAGGAGCCTGTGTACCAGGGATTACAAAATCACCCACGTCCTCTTCCCTCTGCTCTACATTGTCCTATTTATCATTGGCCTCTTCATGAACAGCCTAGCAATGAGGATTTTCTTTCAAATTCACAGTAAATCTAACTTTATAATTTTCCTTAAGAACACAGTCATCTCCGATCTTCTCATGATTCTGACCTTTCCATTCAAAATCCTCAGCGATGCAAAGCTGGGAACTGGACCGTTGAGAACCTTTGTGTGCCAGGTGACCTCTGTCATATTTTACTTCACCATGTACATCAGCATTTCGTTTCTAGGACTGATCACGATAGATCGCTATCAGAAAACCACCAGACCATTTAAAACATCCAACCCCAAAAATCTCCTGGGGGCGAAGATTCTCTCCGTCATTATCTGGGTATTCATGTTCTTACTCTCTTTGCCTAATATGATTCTGACCAACAAGAGGCCAAAAGACAAGAATGTGAAGAAATGCTCTTTCCTCAAATCAGAATTTGGTCTGGTCTGGCATGAAATAGTCAATTATATCTGTCAAGTCATTTTCTGGATTAATTTTTTAATTGTCATTGTATGTTATACACTTATTACAAAAGAACTCTACAGGTCTTATGTAAGAACAAGGGGCATGGGTAAAGCCCCCAGGAAAAAGGTCAATGTCAAAGTTTTCATTATCATTGCCGTGTTCTTCATTTGTTTTGTTCCTTTCCATTTTGCCCGAATTCCTTACACCCTGAGTCAAACACGAGATGTCTTTGACTGCTCCGCTGAGAACACTTTATTCTATGTGAAAGAGAGCACTCTCTGGCTAACATCCTTGAATGCATGCCTGGACCCATTCATCTACTTTTTCCTTTGCAAGTCCTTCAAAAATTCTTTGATGGGTATGCTTAAATGCTCCAGTTCTGCAACATCTTCATCCCAAGAAAACAGGAAAAAAGGACAGAATGGTGATGATCTTAATGAAGAAACACCAATATAAACAAATTGAGGAAATGCCACACTCAGTGTTCTAAATGTTGAGAAGGAAAGCACTATGAAAAATTTTAATGTTGACTAAGAAACAGCTTGCTAATAACCACAACTCTGGAAACAATAGTAGACTACAAAAGTAATTTTCACTTACTTTTTCAGTATTAAAAGCTATCTTAAAATGTAGAACAATAACCTAAATATCTGAGAGCAAAAAAACTATATCCAATTACCAAGACACATGCAGAACTTACAAAGAATGCATGATTTGCAGAGTTACCTATTTGGCAAAATAGGTAACTATATATAATAAACCCTACCAATAATTCTTTAACAACAAAATTTTATTTCAATATTATCAGCTTAATAAAATCAAATAAGGGATATCGATATACCAAAATGAGTGTGTATTAAGATGAACATATGCTCTAGTCTCCTAACCAAATGTGATACTCATTATAAAAATTTAACTAGGTAGGACAAAGAATATAGACTACTAACTTCTAATTATTGACAAAAACCCAGTGGATTTATGAAATGAGATGGTAATTTATTGGATTAAATTTTTAAAATGTTTAAGAAAGAGGTTTAAAAAATACCTTGTCAATGAAAAGCAGAAATAGCAAATAATCTTAAACATTGTATAAAATTATAAATAATATTAAAACAGGTTGTTTTTATGACATTTTAATTCTTAAAGTTAATATATCCTAAGACTAGAGAAACAAGTTTTACTAATTTTTTGATTTTAGTAAATACAATACCAGCACTGACACTTTAACTAGCTTCTAGAAACTACCTGCTACTTGGGTAAATGAAAATTTCTGTTCGCAAGAAAAACAAATTAAATATGATTATGCAGCTACATGGCCTAACTGTTAACAAGAAAGTGATTATAAGCTTGGAATTGCCTGTCATTTGTGTATACAACAATAACAAAAAAAATCTACATTAAATTCTAAATCATACTTTGTTGGAATTTCTTTGTTGCAAGATATAAGATACCATGACTCATCTCATTATACTCCAACATCACACATCAAATCCATTTAAGGGTAGCTGTCAATACTGCTATATTATAAGGGATGGGACACAGTCTTTTCTGAAGGTGGCATCCCATATAAAATAGTTCATACCCAAGTGAAAAAATAGTCTGAATCTGTAATGCAGTCTAATTCTATATAATCCTCATAAGTTATTTTTGATATAAATAAAATATAGAACCCATTTGGAAGTTGATGTTATTTATCTTAATTATTTATGATCCTCAAAAGTTATTCTCCAGTTGGAGGCAGGGATACCATTCTAAATAAAATGCAAGCAGAAATAAAAGGTGACTGGGGTATAAAAAGTTCACTGAATTTCAGCGATACTTTTATTTACATCCTCCTATGAGTTGTACTACAGCTAAATTTCAGTACATAGTAGAAATGACTTAACTCTGTAAATGATATCTATTTCTGAGTGGTCACTTTCCTCCTCTGTCACTGCCAGAAGCAAGCACTAGATGTCAGTGAAGAGGCACAGACTTGTACCAGGAAATGTATTTGTTCTGTATATTTTTGGGAAAACAAGAGTAGTCATTTTTGTCAAACGGTCTAATGCAATTCATTCTAATGTCTTACGTGTGTATGTTCCATAGAAATATAGAGCATTTGTGGTCAAAGAGAAGAAAGATAATATGATCTTCTTACTTTCCATAGGGGAAATGAATAGCTACCTCAAAAGCCTCCACGTGAGGGGAAAAGAGTAGATTACAGCCCAAACCGTTTGGTGCAAGGTGTTAGGAGACCATTGACTGGGAAAAGACTTTCTGAATAATCCTTTGTTTTAGATTAAACTAATCTAAATAGCTGACATGGCTATTTCTGTAAGAGAAAAAAAAAATTCTGCTGATATTACAATAGTTTTAAGAACTGTAGTGTTTGGAATTACCTGGTTATATATATATATATATGTATATATATATATGTATATATATATATGTATATATATATGTATATATATACATATATACATACATACACATACATATATATCTAAATCACTTTGCTGGCAATTCTTTATTCAAACACTGACAGTATATATTCTATATCAAACATCACACTGAATACACTTAAGATAGAGAGGTCATGCTCAGTAAATGTAGAACATGCCACTCTCTTCAAGATTAGGACATTTAAAGTAAACAATCAATCCCACATTTCACAATAACTTTAAAAAAAAAATGAAACCAACAAACTGTGCAGACTCAGGCCCAGAGGTCAAAATTTCATAACATCAGATGAACCGAACGCAGCCTTGCACATAACCTTGGTGGCTGACAAGTCAAACACGTGTATATCACCAACACTGTGTCCTGTGGCTTGAAGAGAAACAGCTGAAGGCGGGAGTGGGAAAGTAGAGCTTCCCAGCCAAACCTAGGGCACTCCTGTTTTTGTACAGCTGTGGCCTAAAATAGTTCTTACTATTTCAAGTGTTTGTGGAGGCAAAAATATTAGAAAAGAATAAAATTCATGTTGTACTTAAGTTAAATAAAATTAAAATTTCAGAGTCCATGGAAAGGTTTTATTAAAAGGGGCACATTCAGGTTTCAGTTATGGCTACTTTCTTGCTACAATGACAGGGCTGAGCAGGTGATGGAGACTGATCTGGAAACCTAAATATTTATTAAATGACTCTTTAGAAAAGAAGGTTCGGCAACCCCTGAATATGAATCCAAAATTAAGTAGAAAACCCCTACACAATAAAAGAATGTTTGCTTCACATCTCCAAGTGTTTAAGAAGGCTTGTTCTACAAACTGCCACCAATTCTACTGGTGGCTAACAAAGACAACACCACTAAAACAAATGCCCAAAGAGAGGTTAAAATGCCAGTGGGAACTAGAAATGTGGAAATACACTAATAATTAGCAAGGATAGAAAAACCTGGCTTTTACAAACAGGGGAAGGATAAGAATTAATTTCAAAAGTACTTAGGGTACTTTGGTGGAGGAGGTAGAAGTCACCATCCCAGACTGAGTAGGTTCACTGTTGATCTGGGCAAATAGAAAGGAGAATTAGAGCTCTCAATATCTTTGACAGGCCTTGACTACTGAAGCAGGGGATGAGGTCCACAGGCAGACCAGCAGGCATGGAGGCTGGCAGCACTCAAGCCTCCAGTCCCTGTGATCTCCATGCTCTCTCCAACTACTCTCCCCCAGTCTCCTCAATCCTCACCCCAGGTGTCCATATTTATAGCTGTGTGAGTCCCACTCTAGCTTCTCTGCGCAGGTGTCTGGATTTAGAGGCGTGTGTAACCTGTACTCATGCCTCTGAGCACATTCTGCAGTTACATGGAACAACATGTGGGTAATGAAGCCTGGAAGCAAAGTAAAACTGCAGGAGGCAGCCATCGAGGCCAACTGCCGGAGGTGAGAACCTGAGTGACCCCATCTTCCCTATGGAGGGTGTGGTCTTGGAATGAAACAGGAATAAAAGGGTACAGTTCCGATGGAGGATAGGTCACTGTGTGTGGGTTCTCCACTTGTGTGCACAATTGCAAGACCATGTAGGCCCAGGGAGCAACCATGTTGTTTCTTTAACTAAGGGGAAACAACGTTCTCAAGGCCACAAGTGGTTATCCTACACCAGCTAGAGGCCACAGTGTCCAGAAGTTCCAAACAAAAGGCTGCTCCCCCAAGATGATGCTGTCTGGCAACGAAGGCGGGCCTGGGGCACACTGGCAAGCGGTGAACCATCCTAGATCCGACTCACCAGAGCTGGAGGTGCTCATTGGGGGGTGGGAGGTTAGGGGATCAGAGGCAGCAGCCCCATCCACAGTCTAAAGGTCAGGATGGACAGCACCAGATGGTGGGCCATAGAGCCCACCAGGAACAGCACTCAGAAGGGTCCTGGAGATAGAGAACCCGTCACCCAACAATGCTGGACAGCACCAAACAGTAGCTCCAGTCACCAGTGTTACACATCTTTGTGAGTTGTTAGCCCAGACCAGCAATCGCTCCTTGAGACAACCAGAACAGAGGCAAGGTGTCCCTTTCAGGTGATGCCAGAGGCAGAACTGGAGGAAGGTACAGCCAGCCAAGCTTCTGCTAAGCTATTTGGCTTCTCTTCTCCCTTCAGGAGTTGGCAGTCGGATGCTTCTGAGAGTGTCTGGTCTGCTCAAGGGCCCAGGCTAGATGAGTGAGCCCATGCAAGTCTCAGGGAGTGTGGCTGTGACAGGTCAGCCTAAGCAAGTCTGAGTATTGAGTGAATCCAACCTGGCTTCTGCTCCATCTTATCTCCTTTCAGCATTTCCCAACCTCCTACCAGAATGACTGGACCAGTTACAACCCTATGGCTGAACTGGTTATGGCATCCCACAGCTCACAGCTCGCATCTCATTCGTCCATCCCATGACCCAGACACCAAATCCTCCAGCCTCTTGGCTGTCTGCAACTGGTCCTGTGGGTCCTCAGGTGCTGCAGGTCCTGGGGTGGTGCCCATGATCACTGCCAGCCTGGTCCCTGAGGCCCAGTGGGGTTGTGCATGCTGGGTACCACCTGCTCCTGCTGGCACTGCCCATAGCAGTGCTCTGGTTCAAGCAGAGGGACCCGCAGGTGAGGGATCCTCGGCTTCAGTCACATGTATCTGAAGAGTTGGGAATCTGTGTCTCCAAATCATGTCAATTTTACAAGCCAAACTTACTGCAAAAATAAATCAAACCCTCCAAGAAAGACTTCAAATAACAGCACTGAAATACAACTTTCCACAAGACTCAAAGGGATTGTTACTGTCTTTTTAGAAAGTTATTCCAAAATATCCCCCAACATTTGATTCTTCACTTCTGGTCCTTCAATCCCATTTCTAGAAAACATTCCACAAATTACACTGGGAACAACTGCACAAAAATAGATGGACATATATGTATTGCAAAGAACTGTTTTTGATAGGTTAAAAACATGGGAGCAAATGAAATACCTATCAGCGAAAACTTAACTGTGATAGCTTTATAGAGCTTAAACTTCCTAAAAACTTAGATAAAAAATTTTGAGTTAACATGGAATGAAACAAATACCCAATGTATCAATCAATAAAAGCAAAGCATCTTTTTTGATTTTTTCCCCCATCTATCTTTGAGAAGCTATTCTCGTAGATATATATGAAATTCTACCGCCCTTTCTTTTTAATTCCAGTTAATAAGAAACTTACTAACACCTGCCATGTGACATGCATGAGTGTAAGCAGTTAGTAAATACAATGTTCACTCACTTTATGTCCTTAATAGTCCTGTAAAGCAGATACTATTGCCCACTTTCATGGCAGTGAGAAGGGGATCCTCAAGAAGAGGATAAGTAACTTGCCGAAGGTCATAAGAAAAGGAAGAGCTGGAAGAAGGAACTAAACCCAGGCACTCGGATTCCTCTGTCAAGAGCGGCCAGCTTGCTCCGCTGGACAATCTCTTCCAGACTGCGTCCTGGGTGAAGGACATCCCCGAGACCCCTATCAACCAGCTGTGAGTTAGGAGGCACTGGCTAACACACTTAATCTCACAAACATACAAGAATGAGTGATTTACCGGATAGTTGCTATAGTCAAACTCTTAGAAATTTGCCACATTTTAAAAAACACACTTCTGTAACACCAGAAATGGGCAACAAACGTCAGTTCCTCTTTTGAGTTTCTCACACTCTGGCATTTTGAAATCTGACCAAAATGGGATTTCTAGTTTCCATGTTATGAAATTATCTTGTACAGTATTTCCTCTGTTTAAAGTGACAGTATTTTAAAACTTGACGTAAGTAATAGATTTGGAGTTGTCAAGAAATTTACAATTAATTACTTAGTCAAATCCCTGTACATATTTTTTTTCTCTCTACTGAGCAAAATGATACATATTTAAATTATGTTCCATTATATTAGCGAAATCTAAATCTGTATATCCAAGAATCAATTCATTTGTGTCAAGTACAAATTTTTTGGACTGTGCCACCATCGAGTAGTTTCTACTATAATTCTCAAGCACTCTATTGTTTTCTATTTTAAACTCTCCACAAGGATAATGAGTTCTAATAGGCAAGAGAAGGGAAGTCTGAGACAGGGAGAATGGAAGCAATGGGAGCAAATTTCAGGGTAGAAAATTTAAAACAGAACTAACCTGACATTGCTGGCCTAAGAAAGGTGAAGGACTTGATGGGCATTTTCAGACAGTCAACAAAATTCTAAGAGCTGAAAAAATGATGCTGAGCCTTGGCACAGTGGCATCAACCAATCCCAGGGAGACTGATAGAGCTTTAGAATAATTAAAGAATAAAGGTATAAACTCCCTGAGGCATGATTCTACTTTAGCTTTCTCACCGCTCCCTGGTTTTGCAGGTCAGAGAATCCCACAGTTTTGTTCCTCTCCTTTTCTCTTTATAACCCTTTCCTCGTATCTGCTCTTCTACATAAATCTGCCTCTTTCCTCTTGTTTGCCTGCGTCATTTAAGTTCCTGCTACAGTCTCACCAGATGCTGACCCGTAAAAAACATGGCAACAATATGAAATTTTTCTTAGGTTCTAATCCAAATCATCTACAACTTCTCAATTAACCCAACAGCACAATTTGGTCCATTCTGTTATAAACCTTAGCAAAATATATGAAGTGAAACTCACCAAGGAGAACTACACATTCCCTCACAAGACGTTCCAATTTCCTCTTTCCCTTTATCTACCTGGCAAACATTTCTGTCAAAGACATAAACTCTCCTCACAACTATGCTTTTTCAAACTGGAAGAGGTTTCAGGAAAAAAAAATTACAGAACTTGACCAAAGGTTGATTAATGAAATTCTTGGAGTCCTCCAAACTTCACAAGTACTCCCAAAGGCAGACTAGTGCACCACAGCTTCGATTAAATGAAGTCAGTCAACTCGGCACTTTGCACACCACCACAACAGGTAATTAACATTTTTAATGCTTCATATAAACCTGCACCATTCTGGCAACTCATTTCATCCTCCGAACAAAAACATATATACACCATTATTAAACCCAGCAAACAGATGCGGAAACAGATACAGAACTACTAACCCATTTGGCTATAACCTAGTACCCAATAACTGGAGGTCTGGAATTTCAACCTCCAGTTATTCAACCTCCAGAATTTTATCTCTCAGAAATCTGAACACACAAAAAGACTAAGATAAATGTTAATAGAAAAAACAGGACATCCTACAGATGTCCTGTTTTTTACAGATAAACAGAATCATCTATTTACAGATAAACAGAATCATCTTTTTCTACTTGGTTTTAATTTGGGGCTATTTTCTCTGTCTTTCTGATTCCTGTTATTATATATAGGAAACACTCAAAAATTTCATCAAATATCTAGTTACAGAAGATAAACTGTAGTAAAGATATTATATGAGAATGTATAATTTCAACTAAGCTGATTTATTCAAGTCATAGAAGTCTGAGTATATGAGTTTAGGGGAAAAAGAAGCTTCTTAAAAGCAATCCCCTCCCTCCATTACATCTGTGAAAAAAAAAAAAGAGGAACAACACTTGGTATAAAAGGCAGAAGGGGGTTTGTTTCACTTGTTCTTCAAAGGCTGAACTTATGCCAGCCTCGAGCAGAAGATACTGTGCGGAGTGCCACCCCAACAAAGGTGAATTTCTATTTCTATTATGAGTGGCTTGCTCCAGGATAAACTGCTTTAAAGCTAACATTCTGTAAACTATAAATGATGACACTAAGGAATCAGTTAATGTACAGCAACCTGACATGACTATGGACCTATAAGTGGGCTTTTCTTTTACTAGTATTTTGAAAATAGCCATTGTGAATGGGACAGACCTGTTATTTGAATTTCAGAAGGGTGTGAAAGTAAAAATACTGCTACAAGGACCAGAAATGTATTATGCGCTTTAGTAACTCTTCACAGAAATGAGTGCCTTTGCAACAGATGGACTGAATGAACTGAATAAATGTAAGGCGTTAATACACTAAAGTCTGTTTTTATAGAAGCAACATTTCACATTAAAAAGGGTCTTTTTAAGTTGTGTTTATATTTATTTGCAACAGCTGGAGCTGAGAACCATGAACACCACAATGTCCAAGGGCTCCAATGAGTCTGAGTGGTGCCCCAGGGACACGCGGATAGCACAGCTGGTGTTTCCAACTCTCTACACTGCTCTTTTCCTCGCGGGCATCTTGCTGAACACCCTGGCCCTGTGGGTGTTCGTTCACATCCCAAGCTCCTCCACCTTCATCGTGTACCTCAAGAACACTTTGGTGGCTGACTTGATAATGACACTCATGCTTCCATTTAAGATCCTCTCCGATGCACACCTTGGACCCTGGCAGCTCAGAGCTTTCGTGTGCCGCTGCTCTGCAATCATCTTTTATCAGGCCATGTATGTGGGCATTATACTCCTTGGCCTCATTGCCTTTGACAGATTCCTCAAGATCATCAAACCATTTGGAAAATTTTTCGTACAAAAACCTGCTTTTGCAAAAAGGGTTGCAAGTTGCATCTGGTTCCTTATGTTCTTCATCTCCCTGCCAAATATTATCTTAAGCAACAAAGAAGCTACACCATCAACCGTGAAAAAGTGTTCTTCTTTGAAGGGCCCCCTGGGGTTGAAGTGGCATCAAGTGGTGAATTACATATCCCAGGTTATTTTCTGGACTGTTTTTGTCCTAATGCTTTTGTTTTATGTGGTGATTGCAAAAAAAGTATATACTTCTTATCAGAAATCCAAAAGCAAGGACAGCAAAAACAAAAAAAAGCTGGAAGGTAAAGTCTTTGTTGTTGTGGCTGTCTTCTTCGTGTGTTTTGCACCATTTCATTTTGTCAGAATTCCTTATACTCAGAGTCAAACCAACAATAAAACTGACTGTAGATTGCAAAATCAGCTGTTTGTAGCTAAAGAAACAACCCTCTTTCTGGCAGCAACTAACATTTGTATGGACCCTTTAATATATATATTCTTATGTAAAAAATTCACAGAGAGGTTACCATGTGTGAAAAAGAGAAGGAGCACAGCATCGAGCCATGAAAATCATAGCAGTCAGACAGACAATATGACCTTAAGCTGATTTCAAAAGACAGTTTATTTGGAAGTCAAATTTAAGGAGTAAGGAAAAAAAGAACTGGAGCAAGCGCTTTTGTATATATTTTATTATGCTGGTGTACAAAAGGGAGAATGGAAGCAGAACGAAAAATCATTAAGGGAATGAAGAGATCATCTCTTCTGACAGCACTCACTAACATTTTGAAAAATATTTATGATAGATATATGCTCCCAAAACCTCTCCTTCAAAACACTTCCCACATTCTTTATACACCAAATTCAAACACCACCACTCCTTTTGTACCCCACAGATGTTGGTATTTGCTAATTAAAAAAGCCCTTAGAAGTCCTTTGGTGAAAAGTGAAACTAATGGCTGAAAAGGGATGGCTTCTGGGGGCCTGAGCTGGGTCAAGAGTACTCTGACAATCTGCTGGGAGGAGTTTCTCTTTACAGGGACAGAGGCTTCTCCAGGTGACTCCAGTACACTGGAGGAGGTGCACGCACCCTGAAGCCACATAAATTATTGGACTGTAGCATCTTGCTTACACCCTAAGTGTATGCAATTCAAAAGCAAGAACACTGTGTTGTTTTTCTTTGAATCTCTCTTGCACAGTAAATGCCCTTAATGACATGCCGCCTAGTAAGCAAAGCCTTAATATCAATTCTCTTGCCTCACACCTCCAGATGAAAATAATCCCTTCCCACCCGGTTTGGGTGTGTTTTCTGGCCCTCAATGCAGATTTCCCTCTACTAATTACTGTGTTCCTAACTATATCACCCAAGAGGGTTATAGTATTCTGAAAAAGAGAAGACATGGTATTTTATTGGTAGCTTGCCACGATACTTCCCACAGGCCATAGACTAAAATATTTTAAATAGACTATGTCATTGTTACGCCATTCTTAAAAGGAACACAGGTGGAATTTTGTCTCATGATCAGTAATGTTCATATTGCCAGCTATCTTCAAAAGATAGTGCCCTACTTAGAGGTATTTACCTTCATTTCTCCCCTGGTTCTCTCTGGTCTATTCAAAAAAAGTAAAATGTATTTCTTTGGAATTGTGGGTGCTAATTTCTATGTTCTTAGGAAAATGCAGAAAGGAGCCAGGTAATTCACAAGGTACACTAGCTCCAACACACCCACATTAGGCAAAGCTCAGGTCTCCTTCCATAACCTCAGAGGCACTGGAAACTTGCCTATTTTTCTGACCTTGTTATCTAAATGCTCTTCCATTCTGGGAACTTCCACTCTTGTATAAATTTGTAGATGTGAGAACAAGCAATGGTCCTTTTTGGCCTTGTTGGTGCACACAGATTTCCTTCTGATTCAGCAGAAGACATTTATCCGTCCATGAAAGCCTAAGTAACTGTTGCTTAGCCCATGCAACTTACCTGGTCAGCATCCCCAACTACCTCACACCCAAACACTTCATCATCTCTATGCTGTCAAGTCTAAATTTTTAGACTTATCATACTGCTATGTGATAACGTGTTCACACATATCCTACCTACACTTTAAACATGTATACTTTTGAGAGCAAATATTTTATTTCATGATGAAATCAATGAATATTTGATGAAACAGCCAAGTTGGTTTAATTTTTGCATACTAGAGAAGTGAAAAGAAAGCTAGTTCTTAGTGATGGCTTTATCGAAAGATGATATAAAATTCCTGAAATGTCCAACTCTTTTCAGTTGCTCCCTCGCTGTGTGGACAGAGGGGTCTGGGAAGTGGTGGTGTTCTTGGGTTCACTATGGAATCATGAGTGAGTAGATTACTGAACACTGTTAATATCTATCAATGTCTCAATTTTAAAGTTATTAACAAAATGCTTTAATTATACAATGCTGGTTTGGAAAATTTGTAACTGTAACCTATCATAATCTCCAAAACATCTCTTTAGAATTTTTTGTTATCTAATTTTTTCACTTGCACAAATAAAATTAAACCATGATAACTACTAAAGAGATATCAATATATCCAGGTTATTTTTACAATGTGTTACATGGTCATGAGCAGACACCATTGCTGCACTGTGAATAACTTCATGTGAGGTGCACTTCAGTCACCCTTGGCGATGTACCTATGCACTTTTCCCCAAATGGCATTTTCAGTACATGGTGAGTATGAATAGAGATGATGAGGAGTACAATTTTCTAAAAGAATCATTCAACATAAAATTTTGCTGCAAATCTCTCCCCAAAAAACAGAAATATCTCATTCCTTTAAAATAATATAGAGTCTAAAGTAGGTAACAATGTGTTGAATGAAATAATCTACCAAGAATGTGAAAAGAATGCAAATTAGACCCATCTTAAAAACACATTCACAAAATGAAAACAATTTGAGAATATTTATAGAAGGGATACTATACCATTACCATTTCACACAAAGAATTCTAAACAGAGTAAAAGTTAATTTCACATATTGTATGAACTCAGAACACAAGTAAAGGTTTTTGTCAAAAGCTAAAGTATAATTCTTTTTAGTAGACAAGGTATTTTGAATATCCCTTGCATAGGAGAAAGGAGAAATGCTATTGCCCCATACAGAATAACTCTTGAAAAACCAAGAAAATTGCTGAAAAAGATAGGAGGAGGCAGACAAACAGAGAAGTTAGATGGTGAGAAGTTCACCATTACATCACAACCTATGAAAAAATTATTCAATCTTATTAAGCCCATTATTTCATGTTTCCCATAATCATTTAAAGGAAGTTCCTTCCTTTGGACTTTCTAAAATCTTTCTAAAAATAGTTGATCATTGCCTCCAAACACACACACTGGATTCCTTCTGCAAATCAACAGATCAAAGTTCACACAAATCTTAATAAAATAAAATCTCCAGAGTGGAAGAAACCACTCCCAGCAGAGAGGATATGTATTTATTACTCAGCAGAATATGAGCAGAATTTACAAATCATTTAAAGTGCCTGAAAACACAACCTACTGTTTTAAATTTCACATGGAAACCAAATGCAGGTAATATGAATGCAGCGTGTCACATTAGCACTTCTCAGAATTGACCAGAATCAGCAAGAGCGATTGTTCAAACATAGATGACTGGTTTCTGCACTTTCTGCCTAAGCTGGGAGTGAGGGCTGTGAACAAGCTGCCCACTGAGAATGATGCTATGTGTCTGGGCTGCACATGAAGAACCCATGAGCTTAATGTCCTTTGAGGTTGCTACTTCCATAAAGCCTAACTCATAGCACAACTATCCTGGACATGAATGGCCAATAGTGGGATCTGTCAACAGGAGAAAAACAGAAGCGTTACTGAGAGAGCAGGGCAGGCACCACAGCTGCCTGGATACCCCAGTGCCACTTCAGGCAGCACCTGCTCCTCACTGCCCATGGCTGACATGGAGCCATGGGCTCTGGGCCCAGGGCTGCTGCTCAGGAACAACCACAACGGTAAGACTGACATCGGCTACTGTACAGGTAGCGTATATTACAATTTACCAGGTATCAGACAAATCCTCAAAAGTCTATGACGAGCTACTACTATCTCCACTTTAGATATAAAGCCATTACGAAACAGAGGAGCTAAGCAACTTGCATGGGGTCACCATCTACAAAGGCAAGTCCTCTAACTCTGACTAGATTCTGAGCCTCCATCTTACAGTACTTATAATCACAGATCTCCCAGTGTTCTTAAGAGAAACCATAAGTCTCAGTCTGCTGACTGAATTTCCTGTTATTTCCCAAACTTCCACAGCCACCACTACACTCTCTGACCCCACAAAAATGGTACTTTCATGTGTGGGCCATTAAATACCCAGGAGCTGCCAGCTAATTAACACTGACCTAGATACTAAGGGAGCCTCCCAGTACCTTCCCCTCCCAGACTGTACTTGCAAGATGCTAAATACTTGCTGTACACAGGTACTGTGGTATGCACATTACAAGGACCTGTAAATCCTTTCTCTTACTACAGCCTTGATACAAGTACTATTAGGCTTCCTGTCGGGAAAAACAAAAAGAAATTCTGAGCACAAAGTGAACAGATTCCTTGTCCAAGGTGTACATGACCCATATCCAAGAGGAGCGTGGCCTGAGATCAGCCCCTCCAAGGCACCACGGCACCACCCCCGATAGTCAGGATGAGCTGAATTCCTCAGGGCTGACTTGAAGCCCCAGGAGAAAGAATGGTAAGAAGGCTGCTTTGGGGGAGGAGGCCTCAACACAAACGAGTTTCAATTGCCTCAGTGGTACAAATGGTTCAGGTATGGGCATTTTAACTATTTGGCTGTCCAGTCAGCATGTGGAAAGCCTTGAGAGGAGTGAAATCTCCAAGACTGGGCTCATGGGCTCGATGAATCAGGGTTCTCCCAGGGTTGGAGCCTCTCTGGAGGCCATGCCCTGGTGAGCACAGGTGACTCTTGTGAGTCCCAACATGGTCAGTGCGTGAAAGACATAAGTAACTCACCACAGAGGTTTAGGGGAAAATGAAGCTAATTGCAAATGGGAAACTGAAGGAGGACTTTCAGGAGACTGAAATCTGAACCTTGCAGGGAGAAAATAGCAGGCAAAGGAAGCAGAGTGCAGCACCAGGGGAATTCTGAGGAAAGCTGAGGTGGCGTGAATGTGAGAAGGCTCAAAGTCTGGAGCAGATTAACAGAGGCGATGAGCCTAGGAACTGGGTGCAGAGAGTGGAACATTACAGTGAAGCATAAAGGTTCTGTATTCAGATGCTTGGGCTTGTCTAGCAAGGCTGTTTCTGAAGTAAAGTGAAGAAGTACAAGCTCCAGGCAGTGCTTCAAGTGTATCAATTTGCAGGCAACAGAATTCTGGATTGAAGAAAAATCACTGAGAACAGGAGAGCAATTAAAGAAGTTTCCGTGTGTATAGGCAAGAACAAAGAAGAGAGAATCTGATATATAGACCTTACAAACATTTTTAGAGAGAGAGAACTTGAGTCCAAACCACTGGAGAATGTGGTATTTTTGAGTAATGTGTGTACAAAATGGAGTCAGTAATCCCTAGAGCCCCTCCTCCTTCAATTGGGATTCTTGCTCTAAAGATCATTAGTTTGGGTGATGATGGAAGAAAAGACCATACAGGAAGTTGAGTTAGGGCATTATGAAATCTGCAATACAGGTGAAAGAGTTGGGTCAAAGAGCTGAGCCAGTGGGGGCTAAATATGAACTATGAGACAGAGAAGGAAAAAAGGGAATGGGGAGAGCATCTCAGAGGCTAGGCTGCACAGAATCATGAACAGAGCAGACAGAAAAAGAGGAACAGGGAGATGTTCCTCTTAAAAAGAGAAACAGAAGGCCCACTGTACTGGAAACCAAAGAACAAAAGAGAAACAAGGAGGAAGTGATGGTTAGGGACAAATTCACTCCTGAGGTAAAATGGCATGAAGCTACAATGATGAGGTCAGTGGTAACTCTAAGGAAATGGGGTAGAGTTCCAGTTTGTAAAGGGAAGTGAAGGAATGGCAGGTCCGGTCCGTGAACACTCATTTTGATGAGAAAAAAAAATTCCAGCTGAAATTGAACAAAACATTATTCCAGGATCACTGAAAACTGCAGCATTCAAGAACCGATAAATGATATAAAGCAAGGAATTACTATGCAAATAACAATCACTTTGGCATAACAGACAAACCATTTTAAAGTAGTTCCTCGGGGAAACACACAAAAACTGTTGTATCAGTGTGGCTTTTCCCCAGGGCTTCTACAACAGGTAGAGTTACTATATTTCTGTAATGCACAGTGAATGTAAGCCATGTTAAACTGCAAACAAGGCTGTTGCCAACACTTAGATTTCCACAGCACCTGGTTTTTGATGACCAGCTCCCAACACATTCTAGTAAAAAGTATTATAATAGGAGAGGAAGGGTGAGAGGAGGGGAGAAAGAGGAAATGGGGACACCAATGGGGGTACAGGAGAGGGGAAGAGCAAGGAGAGAACACAAGAACAAAAAAAAAAAAAAAAAAGGAAAAAAGACTCACAGTAACTAACTATACCAGAGTTTCAAAGAATGCCATACTTGATTCAACAAGTAAGTTTTGCTACTTTTGTGACAAACTTAAGTTGACAAACATAGCATCCTCCTAAGGTAGAGTAACAGGAGGCTACATTTATTTTCCCAATTCCGCTTAAAGATTAGACGTTTTCAACAAGACATCACTTAGTGGTATTCATCTAATGTGTATGTGAGTGCTTTTTATAGATTTTTAAAACAGTTTTTAAATATTAGCTTTAGAATATATCACATATGCATATACTAGTCTATGCTTTTCCTCCTTCCTACCACCCCCTTACCCTGACTTCAACTTTTGCACATTTCCACAATTTCACAAAGTCTGGAATAAGCCAAATCTAATTCCCTCATTCTTGATGTGAAGAAAGAAAGTAAAATCTATTTCAAGCAAACATCAATTCTTTATAATAGAAAACACAGGAGGTTCCTAAGGGCAACCAACATATATCTTGGATTTATCTTGACTTCTTAGCTAAGGGATCTTTTCATGTCTCAATTATTGTACAGACACCCCATCCATTCATTTACTTATTCTCCCTTTGCCTTTATAGACACACACACACAACAACAACAACAACAACAACAACAACAACCAACAACAATGCCACAGTTCACTGAGCTCTAAGAATTGATCACCAAGTCCCAAACCCTGTAGGAGCCACCTCATTTGAGCTTCACAGTCCTACACGGTGGTCATTTCTAAGCTCATTCTTCAGTTTAGGAATGGTGACGTTCAGTTAAGTGGAAGGATTGAAATCAGCACTGATGTCCCTGTAACTTCAGGGACTGGAATCAACACCAGCTCTCACAAGTGAGATTTCCAAAGTGAGGAGTGGGGTCAAGTGGCCCAGCACAGGAAAGAGGATCAATAAAGGGTTAAGTAAGGGTCAGATGCAGACCTAGCTCTAGATCCAATTTCCAAGCCATTCCTCCCCCCCACAAAACTGACCTTGCAAGAGAGGTTCTCATGTGGTGGTGGTGGCGGGGGAGGGAGGCACTTGGATGGACGGATGGACAACACTGTTTTATTTAAAGCAGACCTAATAGATACAAATCATTTCAAATGACAGATTAAATACAGTAATTCAAGCAGAGGAAAACTAAAGATACTAATCTCAGAGGAACATTAAAGGGAATATAATAATTATACTCAGCACAAATTCTCATCTACTAAATATATATAAGCCACAATTAGAGTGACTTTCGTCTAGAGAGATAAAAAGAGAGATTTGGTGAAACTTTACCACAATCCTTGTGTGTTTTGGCCCTGTGAGAAAGTCACACACACTCAAGTAGAGCAATGCGAGTGGCTTCAACGAGCTCCCTCCTTGTCT
Organism: Uropsilus gracilis; assembly: GCA_004024945.1. Taxonomy (NCBI): domain Eukaryota; kingdom Metazoa; phylum Chordata; class Mammalia; order Eulipotyphla; family Talpidae; genus Uropsilus; species Uropsilus gracilis. Next base: position 168,579 of record PVHY01000801.1, read on the forward strand.
ATGTTTTCCAACAATGACTTAGTGTATGGCAAAGAACTAGGAGGCTCTTTATATGTATACATTCCTACAAGAGGGCAGCAATACACCTGATATTATACATAATGAAATCACCACAGAAAAAATTCATGCCCACCAATACCTCAAGGTGCCAAGTGTCAAGAAGCCATAGAAAGAAGAGTGAAAGAAGTCATAGTGAGGGGGAAAGAGTAATAAGATACGAGTAAATTTTGGCACTATGCTTGTTAATATCTTAAAAGTGGGATTAGGAATATGGTCACAGGCTCAGTTCAGGGTTTAGAAAGACCAACTGTGGTGTCTAATTTTCATTCCTTGAAGGATATTAGAAACACATTCTCTCCTTCAGTGCATCCTTCTCCTTAGGAACATATTTTGAAAAATCAGGAAGGTTTCTGGGAATCTCCTTTAAAATTCTGGGATTATGCCACAATGCTCATTTTACAGAAACTGAAACCAAGAAGCAGAATGGCTTATATAAGAGCCAAAAAAACAAGGTGCATTTGGATCTACCACCTTTGTGATTAGGATTCATGAACCAGGTCCATGTACCAAATAATATTAGAGACATTCCCATTTCATTCAAAATTCAAAGTCCCAGTATAAACAGCATGCTAATACATTCCCACCAGCCTTAGAAACATTAAAGAACATTCTCTTACTAGATTTTCTATGGGATGATAAAGCGCATAGAGATGGAACCACTTTCAAGAGCTAAGGAGATTAAAGAGGAAAAAAAAAAGAACAGAGAGATTGTTCTAAAGAATTAAAGTCTTAAAAAACCAGTAAAACCAAAGGCAATATGTTATCATTGCTGGGATTCAGCATCAAAAGTATTATAAATAGGACATTGCAAAATTTTAATACAGACTAAATATTTTAAAATATGATTGTTTCAAAAATTAATCTCTTGATTGAAAATACTGGATAGGAGAGTATCCTTGTTTGTAAGGAAATATATGCTGAAAGATTTGGGTCTGAAGCATTTGAGACAGAGACTACAATTTTAAGTAGGGGTTCCCAAAAAAGGCATGAGGAAAGTAGAGTGAAATATCTTAATGATTTGTAAATCTAGATAAAGTCTAGTTAAACTATAATTTCAACTTATCTGCAGTTTAACATTTTAAAAAATACTACTAGAAGAAGACAAAAACCAACCCTAGCAAAAACTTTTTTTTTTTTTTTTAACACTGTGTTGGAGAGAAAGATAAACCTTTATCTCAGGAAGTCCTCTGGTCTTCAAAATAAATTTAGAATTTGTAATCACCTAACAATATTATTAAAAGAGCTTCTCTCTATTTAATAGGCTCTTCCAATGAAGCAGCAAGATAATTGATGCTACAAAGTCTATTGTGGCTTTTATGACATGTGAGACTTGATATAAAAATCAGCAAGTGAAAAATACAAGCAGGTTTACCTTTCCATGATTTGAACAATAATAAAAGTTATGAGTGGGTTTTAGCTGCTTTTTTGTTCAAAGCACTATACTTTTTCGTGACTAAACGTGTACTACTTCCCTTTTTGAATGACAAGTAAGAGCAGCTTTAACAAGTCCCAACTTGAGATGGCATGATATGCTCTAAGACAAAAAGGCTGCCTCACTTTAACTTTTTCATTACCAGACTTGACTTGCCACCATGGCAAAGAAGTTTTTAAATATAACACTCTGATTTATGTTCCTAAGGAAAAGTCTATATTCTAGTCAAACCCCACCCTAAGGAGGACAAAAAGAAGGCCAACTCCTGATGGGTGACCAGCACTTTCTCATCTTTATAAGGAAAGTATTATTAAAATAAAATGAAATAAAACAAACAAAAACCACCCAGAGCTAAGATGCTTCACATTATAGTAAGTTAAGGTCATTCTTCAAACTTGAAAGGATGGTCTATCAAATCCTTTCACACATTAGTCTTCTTTCAAGAATTTTTTAAAAAGGCTCTCAAAACTCAATAACATCAGCCTGAATTATCAATCATGCTATCAATTTCAAAATATGAAAGCATATAAAAAACATCTTCAGCAGGTCTATACAAACAAAAGTTATTTTCTTTAAAGACAAAACCAATATTTTGTTGATTTTATTATGACGAAGTCAACCCAGGTAATAAATACATTAAAATTTAAGGTAAATAGTAAAACTGCCTTTTTTTTTTCCCAACAGAAGTTTGTGAAGTACTTGTCCAAATAAACTCCCTATATGATTTCACACACACACCACTGGAAATTTGGGAGGTTAATTCTCAAACCTTTAAGAGAAAGTTTTCACATACTTTTAAGTCTTTCCCTTTGAACTGATGCTTCTAAGACTAAGCAGATGGCTACTCTGCCAGTTAGACTGAAGATTATGAGCAGCCCATCATTTATTACTCATGGATCATAGTGACAACTGGCCAAAAAATCAAGTCAAGGACAGTCCCGCAAATCATTATCTATATGAATGACATAATCCCTGGTGATGCACTCCTTGTATCAAATGCTGAAAGCAAAATCCAGGTGATGAAAACAAGCAGAAACAATGTAGATGAAGCACTGTCTATAAATCCAACAAACTCTTCTAAGATTGAGCCTTTATGAAGTTGTCTGATATTTGTTCAGATTTTCCCGATAGCTTGCTCCCCATTCATAACGAATATAATCCATTCTAAACAGAGCCACTAAAATTATAGTCGTCTGTTTTTGTTTTTTACAAAAGGGCAATAAAGCATTTTTATATTAAATTATCAATATATAAATAACATCTATACACTTGTTTTCCTACTTAAAAAAAATCTACATAGCACATACACATCATTTCTTTAAGGCTTAAACCTATCACTAATTTGCTTCCTTCTACACAAATAAAAACAGTAATCAAGACTGAACTTTATCTTTGATCATGAGATTTAACAGGTTTTAATTCAATTTGGTGAAATTTAATTTTTTGTTTGAATAATGCAATCAAAAGAGATAATCTTTTAGAATTTTTATCTAGTAAAAAGGGATTTGATAATATTAAATTTATTATTGTGAGGTTGAAAAATGGCTAAAATATTCTGTTCTGTTAAGGATGGAATTCAAATGACTCAGTTTACTCCCCTCTTAGGTAACTTTACTTAGAATATTTTGAATATGGATGTTTGTGTATATATGAAAAAGGTCAACAGGTTTCATCAGATTCTAAGACTATCAGTTTCCAAAGTTATCAATCACTAGTATAAACAAACACATTTTAATTATAGATTCCAAATAATATGTATAACACTATTTTTAAAGGAGTTGTTTTGAAAAAATACATACATATCCTGGTTCCTTTGAGTCCAAAATTTAATTAGCAAGAAGGCTGTAATGCATACTTTCTAATAATTAGCAATAGAAACTCAAAACAGAAAACAATCAAAACCCTTAAAGATTTCTGAGGCCTCCTAGCCCTCCTCCTCAAGCAGGCTTGGCACCTAGTTCCAGCCCTCTGTGTTCCGTTCAGGTGAATCACCACCTGACCCTTGCAGGTTCAGGAAATGTTCTTCCCTGTCTACAAATCTCACCTACTCAAAGATGTGAGTCATTTACATTAGCAAGAGAGCAAGTTGCTCCAGTTGTTCCGGAGCAGGAGATTTTGAAAGGGTTCCCCAAAGGACAGCCTCAAGGAGGGCAGAGGAAGCGCCTACTTCTTGGCCGGGGAGAAAAGCGCTTATTTTTCATGCTTTACCAGAGAACCTACTTTGCTGACTAGTTTAATTTTAAGGTTCATTCTTAATTAGAAGCCTGTTTCAACTTGAACACATCACATCAGGTGGATGGACAACCAACTGCCGCAATGAAAGGTAAATGAAAAAGATTTTTTTTAAATCGTTTTCTTCAAAGTTGTGGTGGAGAGGACAGAGCACAAACTGAGACTATAATTCTGCTCTGCCTGACTCTCAGACTGAAGAGTAGAAATCTGAATGAGATGCGTACATTCTTTTGGGAGGAACCACTTTCCGACACAGGGACTGATGTCCTCTGTGGAACTTCACTGTTCTTCCAAACTCTGACAGGCAGAGCATGTAAACTGTGCCTTGTACCTTAAAAAATGGACATAGTGCTTTGGAAAGGACTTCCCTTTGGCGAACTTTTGTTCATCACATGTAGTTCACTAGGTAAGTAAAATCCAAAACTCTTCCTAGTTGTTTCTTCAGATCCAAAACTTAAATTTGTCTCATTAATGTAATTTTTAATTAATGTAATTTTAATTAATGTAATTCTCATTCATGTAATTTTTAAAAAGAGACCAAAGGGAAAATGATTTTGTCCTAAATACCTCATTTTGACAAAAGAATTTTAATCTTTTCTTTGTACCACAAAGAACAGGGCTGTGTCTTTGAGAGATCATGTTAAAACATGCCAAGAAAGGCACATAGAAAACCGCCTAGCTACTGACAAACAAATTAGTAACAGCTTAGTTCTGTTCCATATTCAAAGTGTTAAAGAGAAATTTTTGCTTTATTGTGGATAGTAAGATCCACGGAGCTTTTAACACTTTTAAGTTATAATCAGGATTTAAAAGACAGGTGAGGCTGAGCTAAAGTGACCTTTCTGAAGTAGTTGGTAAGATACACTTACTACAAAATTTTCTATCATTTTCAAATCAACTTTCATGTTAGATACGTTCATGTTTCAGTAACATTTTTTTCATAATTCTAATTAAAGACTTCAAATTACTGGCAAAATCAAAATGTCTGGTTCTATATTACTAGAAGTATATGGTATCATGGAGAGCCAGATACTGATATTTTATATTTCATTATTATTTCTTCCAGTTGGCAGTTAATCGTCTTTCCTTCTTGGGTCTTTAAGGGGTCAAAGAGATCATAGGCCCTCAGCAACATCTTATCCTAAGACTAGTGCTTCCAATATTTATTTGGAAAATATTTCAGGTGTGTGTGGGGGGATTAGGAGTAGAGATAGATGATTAGTTAGATTGCTGAACTATATCTATAACTGCAATCTAGGGGGAAAAATCCCTTAGTGAGAAAATAATGGCCATTTCACAAAGAAATTGAGAGGCAAATTTTCCAGACAAAGATAGTACACAGAGTTTACTGCATTCAGGGCTACAGATGGGAGAAATCATGTTTCTATTTACGTTAGTGGCATTCATTGTCTTCAAAGACTTCCTGATACTCTTCCTTCTTTGGTATTTTAGTATTTTATTTCCATTAAGAACAAAAATATACCATGCTTAGTCCCAAATACTGAAAAAATGTCTCAGACATTTTAAACAGAGGAACTAAGAATGGCTCTATGCTCTTGTATGTTTCTAACCTGAAAAACACTAGGAAAAACCAGGAGACACTCTCAGGCTCACTAAAGGAGTTGGGTGTGAAGGTTGGAGAGAAGTGATCTTGGTATTGAGCTAGAAGCACACCACAGTCCTAGGCAGATGCACAAGGCTTGGGCAGACCATAGGGAAGCTGGAGACCATGCTGGGTGGACTGCCATCAGAAGCACCAGTGCTCTTCCCACCCATCTCTGTGACCAGCAAGCAGTGTGACCTTAGTCAAGTCTCACCCTCTCAAGGTCTCAGGTTCTCTCTGTAAGATGGAGATGGATACAGTTTGCTCCTGCTTACTAGGATGGAAAGTTTTACACTCACAGTAATGCAAGGACCAACTGAAGCTTTCTGCACTTCTGACCATCTAAAGCAGAGTGAAAACCAGAGGTACCTCTTTAAAAACTAGATGAGTTATATGAAAAACATCAAGTGGACAAAAATGAGACTCAAACCTTCCATGCAATGGTGAAAAAACTCCATCCTATTTTCTAATTCTCCACCTCCTCCTTCATATAACAAATATAGATAGAACAGATTTCTTATTCTTGCACCAAACTAGCATACTTTCCGTTTCATCAGTATTGCCATTAACTAAATATGGAAAAACTTACATTACAGTACATTTGAAAATGATATGAGGGAGTTGTGTAGGTTCATTCTATTTTTTGTTTTTGCATGTAGTGGTCCAGTTTTCCAAGCACCATTTATTAAAGAGGCTATCCTTGTTCCAATGTATGCTTTTGCCCCTTTGTCAAAAATCAGTTGTCTGTAGATGTGTGGCTTTATTTCTTTTCCATTGGCCTGACAGCTTTGTTCCAGTTCCATGCTGTTTTAATTATTATGGCTCTGATATAATCAGAACTCTGGGATTGTAATGCCACCATTCTTCTTTTGGTCAAGAGGGTTTTGGATATTTGAGGTCTTTTGTTAATCCATAATAATTTCAGTAATTTTTGTTCTATCTCTTTTAAGATTGTCATTGAAATTAGAATTGGCTTTGCCTTGAATCTGCAGATTGCTTTTGGTAGGATGGCCATTTTGATAATGTTAATTCTTCTAATCCTTAAGCAGGGAATATCTTTTATACATAAATATGTAAACAACAAAATGAGTAATAAAAAAATAAACTAAAATTTATTTGAAGAATAATGATTTTTCACTTAGTGTAAGGGTAAGGCATCACATTATGCATTCCAATCACTGATTCCATAATCTTTCCCTTAAGACAATTCTTGTCATTTTGGAAGGCAAAGGCAACTGCTTAAAAGACTTTTTCTAATGTACTAGATAGCACTCATGGTACAAAAGTTTTAATGCTAAAATAACAGTCAGAACATATAGTTACAGCTTAGCATATGTCCAAGACAACTGCATGTTTTCACAATATTAATTTAAAAGAATCTCACACATCCTTATGGTATAAACAACTGTTACCCCATTTTGCAGATGAACAAACTGAGGCTTAAGTTCCTCACAAGTAAGTAGCAGAGTTCTGTCCTTAAGCTAAGACTGCTATGCTCCAGTTACTACTTTTTAAGGTTCTGAGTAAACCTATTATTTTCTGTTAGTCACCAACATTTTGTGAGTAGGTTAATAGGCAAAATTATATAGATATGTTATTTATTCACAATCACACTTGATTTTGGGAGATAAAAGGCTCTATTGGATGCATCATGCCCCCGTGATGTACTGCAATCAAACTGGAGCTACTTCACAGCCTATTTTTCCCAGAGAGAACATCAGGTTATAATCAGCACATGTGTTTCCCATTAGTGTAGAAGTAGTCAAAAGGACAGCACTCAGACCAAGCCATAATCAAACGCAGACCCTGCCTCTCACAGAGGTGTTAACCTGAGGAACTCAAGCATTTGAACAACAACCAAAAGAGCACTTGTCTGTTAAAGGAAGTGCTCTAAATTTCAGTTTCTTCATCTGAAAAATGGGGGTACTAATTCTTATTATCACACAGGTAGCATTCAAATTCAAACACTGAAGTCTGACTCTATGCCAAGCTTCAGTAAAACTTTTACAAGAAGCACATGAAGTAATACTCTGGTGATACACCATTCAAAATTCTTAATTGGTGCTAGGATGAGCATTTTACAGAAAAGGAAGTGGAAGTACAGAGGGGTCAGGGGACCCGTGCATATTGGTGGCAGATCTCCAGTCCAGTGTTCTTTCAATGAACTAAAGCATATCTAAATAACTTAGAACAGTCCTAGGTATGTGAGAATATTGGCCAGTACATGCAGAAACCTTACTGTTACTATAACACTGTTGTTGTTGTATTGCCTAATAAGAGAGAACATAGTCTTTCCTGGTTGCAGTGGAGAGTTTTGTCTGTAGATAGAACATACTTTCAGGCTAAAGACATTACTGGCTTTCAGTTATCTGAGCAACCATCCAGATGATATGGAGTGAAACTGCTTGAAAGACTCCGCATTTCAATATCATAAATCTGGAGGGTGTCCTCTGCAGATTCCAAAGGGCTGCTGAAGAGCAAGCCAGGATAGTAGAGGACAAGAACAAAATAATGAGTCTCTTCAACTACAGAAACTCAGGATCTAGTTGAAGAAAAATAAAGTGTTGAGAATATTTAGCTGAGAATGAGAATACTTAGCTGTGTGACCCTCAGGCTTAAAGGAGATAACCGGGCAAAAGGCTCAGACACGGGAACTGGTCACTTCCAGACGGTAGGGTATGCAGGCTATCCCACTCCTTTGGGGGACGAACTGTCTGTCCTATATGCTTACCAAGCCTGAAGGCTATAAATGAAAGAGAAAGTAAGTCACCAGTGGGCTTTTCAAAGCAATTTAGATAAACTGGCTGATGGACAATTGTGGAAGGTCACAGTGAGCACAGTGTGATACAAACATCTGGAAAGGTGCAATCCTATTTCCTTTGAAGCACATACAGGGTAGTAAGTCAATACTTAAAAATAAAGTGAGTCTGCGTTAGATAAGAAAATAGTCAAAGTGAGAAAATGCAAAATTAATTGCTTGTTGGATGCATTTATGAGTCCTTCACATGTAACTGAATATAGTGGACTTGTCCAGCTTGGAGTAACATACTACCCTTTATAATCACAGCTGTAATAATTTTGTTTCTTAAACTTGTTCACTTCAAACCAAATCTTAAAAGGGATATTTTAAACTAGATAAAGTTTACTTTACAGCCTGTCAAGCTGCCCAAGCAGTACAAAAGCAGTACAGGCTGTAGGTAAGAAAATGAATAAAAAAAAAATAAATGTCTTCAAGAAGTGCTATTATATTGATACAGGAGCATATTCACATTCAGACTGCTGCTGAATAAAGCTGTGACACCTATTAAATACTGGTATTCCCTCTCCCTAAGTCATTCCAGATTGATGATATAAACAATTATATATGTGTGTGTGTGTATGTATGTATTCACACACACATAAAGGAAAAAAAGCATGCACTCAGTGCCTATGGTGCAATACATCAATTATGTCTAATTTTCATCCTTGGACCCAGAAACACGACATGGCATTATACTCAATCCTTTACAAAGGTCATGCTGGGTTTCTGCACGGACACTTCAATCAGACTACTGTCTGTATGATTTTAAAAGCTAGAAAGACACTCAACATTGGCTAAGGCAGAAATTAGTTTGAGTGCTCAAAGCTGGAGGCAGCTGACTCCAGCGCTTGCTCTGGTGGGCTCCCTGTTTCTCTGTCCTGGAGGAACTCCCAGAAACACAGTTGTCCTGCAACTACAGTGGCAAAGTTCAGTATCTCAATCCTTAACTTTCTTCCTCATCTGCCCCATCAGGCGATGGTGCCTTTTCCCCGGGGTCTGCCTATCCTTGTATATGAACTACAACATAATCCCATATCAGATAAGCAGTGCACCCAATATATCACATGACACTGCATCCTGGTACCCCTCAAACTAAAGATGTGAGGCAGTTAATGACTTAACATAAAATGATTGCAAATGAGGTTTAAGTAAGAAAAATGGGGCTGGGATGGGGAGACAACGTGGGAAATCAAAGGCCATGTGAGAGGTTCATTCACTAAATGCATTAGTTGCTCTTTTTTCCCTTTGTTAAGTTCAACAGGAAAATGAGAAGGCACAATGGTTCAGTATTCATAAAACAGTAGCAGGCCTAAAAAATACTATTCTCAACATTAAGATGGGAAAGAATTTTCTCCCACAAGTCCTCCCATCAAAACTGAATACCTTGAGGGATCATCTTAAGGCTCGGTTCAGGCCCAGCCACTCCACAAGGGCAGGTGGGCAAAACAGCGGGGCCAGAGAAGGGGATCACTGCTCCCCATTATCAAATGATCAAAGTTCCCATAGTGGGTTAAACCATGTGCAAATGCTACTTTGACCTATAAAATACATTTCCATGTCTAATCCAATATAACAGCACCAAAAAACTTAGAGCACTTTTGAAAGAATATTCACCCTAAATTAAATACAACGCCGTTAAGATTTAAGATTCTGTAACTGACTCAAAGTTGATCTTATAAGTTCATAAATTTCAGGTAAAAATGGAAAGTATTAGGTTTGGGGAATCAATAAAAATGATGAGTGGTTTAGAGTAGACATCATGTCACAAGGATCAGGCTCCTCTATGTACTAGCTGAAACCCAAAGGAGCAACCTGGGGCAATCCCTCCAGGAAATTAGAAACATCTAATTCTAACCCATAAATACATTTTATTTTATCTGCGTACTCTTTTGACGAAACTAAAGTCGACTTCAAAATCCATGTAATTTCTAAGAAAATACATTAACTTTGGTAAGAGATTACCAGGTGTCAGTGGATGCACTCAGCTACTTGGCAGCACCCCAGAGCCTAGGAGAAGGAAAAGGCTCATTCATTGGGGTCTCCAGCCCCCTGGCAATCTCCCTGAGACTAAAGCTGAAGATTTCCCACTACAGCTGCTGCCTCTATTTTACTGGCCTGCTGGTGCTGCTGGTGGTCTCTCCTAGCTCACTTTTCATTGGCAGCAAGTATAACTCTCAAGTCATACTTGTATTTGACATATCTGCTTTAGCCCACATCACTGGTCAGTTAGCTCTTCAGAACCCTGAGAGGGCGGCTATCTGTTCTGCCTCCACCCAAGGCCTTGGTCATGCCTTACATGAGACAGACTGCAGTTCCTGTGATCTCAACTCTTCCAAGTGGTACCCTTACTTCTGAGGGGAAAAGAGAATAATCATTGTGGGTGTGAGTAGAACCCACCAAGATCAGATTAGTTTAGAAAGTCAAAAATTAAGCCAAAAGGTTTTTTGAATCCTGGTTCTGGCCTTCAAGTATTCTGTTGGACTCTGGAGAGAGAAGGAAGGCTCAGGCTATCAGCCAGAGAAGGAAGACGCAATACAGCCACCAAGGAGTTGCCAGGGGCTGAGGGGCCCTGACACTGTACAGGAAAATATGGAGGCTGGGAAAAAAGTCAGATCAATTAGACTCAGAAGCCTTAGCTACCAGGGTTTGCCTGGTAGATAAGGGAAAGATGGAACTGCGAGTCAGAAGGGTCAGGGAAAAGGTCTCGTGTGGCAGTTAGGAGCTATAAAATGTGCAGGTAGATAAGGTCAGGACACAAGGACACCTGAGGAGGGGCTTGAGTTAGGACCTTTCAAGACAGGAAACCGGTGAGGGATGTGATGGAGGAAAGAACCTTACATGAGGAAATGCAGCCAACAGGAGAAAAACCAAGTGGGAAATATTATAATAAAACAAACATAGGCAACTGTTTCTACCTGCTGGGCAAGCTATATTCTTGTACACTGCCCAGAAAGAATTATTTTGATTCAACTATTACCAATTAGTTTGAGAAGAATGTTTAAAAAAAATTATATACCAGTGAGGAAATTGCTTGAATGAAAATGTTACATATGTAATATATGAAATTAATTATGAGATTCCAGATATTTATCCTGGAATGGGATAGTTCTCTTTTTTTAAAAAGGAAAAAATTAGAAATAGTGGTTCATGTTAAAACTGGAATATCTACTAGAGTTTAAAAACCTCACTAGAGTTTTTAAATTAACAAAGATAAGGAAGGTATTGAACTGAAGGAAGGCTTGTCTCTTAGGCACCAGTTTTATTCCATTAATTTAAATAGCATTAAGGACTGGGTAAACTGGGAAATGAATGAGGGTAGCCAAACTGACATCCCTTCTACTGGGAAAGGCCTTGAGAAACCTACCACCTCATCCATACTGAGTAAATCATAATGATGGCCTTATCAGAATGCTGAAGGTGACATCCTCCACTGTCACCAAGAAGAACAATTATGATATAAGTATAATGCTTAACCTAAGGCATGACCTCATTCCACAAGGACAAGCATCTTCCTAAGGTTGCAGAAGAGCCTTATTCCTTATAAGGATGCAAATCAACTGAAGCATTTGCATGGGCTCTTCAAGCCTATGAAATTTTTTAAGAAACTATAAATCAATTCAACTACATAAATCACTACTTAGCCTATTAAGACTATGGTCCCTGCCCTGATGACCAGTCTCTTCTATGGAATAATTTAGAATTTATGTATATGCAAATTAAGACTTTGCTTAAACATAAAAGTATATATTTGGATTCAATAAACTGAAAAATATGACCACATGAACAGAGACTTTATTACTAAACAGAACAAATGTAATGTTTGTCCATAAAGCATGCCTCTATACCGCTGCAATGTTTTCAACATAAAATGGACCTTGTATGCATTATCTCCGTCAGAGGCTACAGCACCTTTGGGAGCTAGGCTATGTACTATTTTCCCCATTTCAGAGTCATAACTCAAGCTCAAGAGTTAAAAGCCATTTCCCAGGGCACAGAGTCATAGACTGAGTCAAGATTTACTGCCTGCCTGCCAGAACAGGGTAGGGAGGTGACCTTCCCTGGGGCACAGAACTTGGTACCTATTCCTGATTCTGTCTCTCAACCTCTGGGATGGGCATGTGCAGCTGAATTTAGCTGAGGGTCCTCCCGCAAACAGGAGTGATCAGGCCTGGAGTTAAGACAGAAGTAAGCATAGACACAAACCTTGTCTTCTGAGAGTTTACAATCACATTCACACCATTCCTCTTGCAGAATGAACGAATGAAATGAATTTTTAAAACAAACGAGTGGTTGGTCACCTGAAATAAATGTGTCAAGTCTAAATGTGAACCCAAACATGTGGACTGTAGACTGAAGCCTAACTTTCCAATGAGAACCTTCGGGCAAGTACCTGTAAACTTAAGTGCAGAAGACCTCTGTGCTCTGCACACCTTTGAGACACTGACTCCAAGCATGTGTTAAATGAAGTAACCTGTGAACACAGTGCACAGTGATCTAATTCTATTACAAAAGGAATGAACAGTGCCAGGGAGGTAATCTGTTTCTTCCCCAAGGCCTTTAGCACAGCACTGTTGGGGAAAAATTCTCCACCACCCCCGCCCCCGCCCCATCTATATGGGGATTCTTAAAATATGCAGGTGATTCTAAAAAGCAGAAAAGCTGTACCTTTTAAGAGAAATATGGCATCAGAAGGTTTACTGTGAACATTACATCTTTATCACCAAAATACAATGACTATACTATATTCCTTTATGATTTATGAACTTTAAATATAGTGTTCAATTAGAACAAGACAGAAAGTTCAATGCTACAAATTATTTTACTTGGACATCAGCTTCTAGAGAACAAACTGCAAAGCGGAGGACAAAAAAGAGAAGGAACTATATACTATCACCCTGATATTTCAGAACCGCTACCCCCAACCTGCTCTGAGCAGCTGAGCCACAGAGCAAGCATGTCACTAGCATGTATATTTTGTACCTTGAGCAGAAGAACAATTATGAGTACAATGAGAGCAGAGATGCTGGAAGAATGAAGGCCTGGTGGGGAATACTGACTGGCTCTTCCTGTGAAGAAAGGAGCATCTCTAGGTTGGCATGACTAACTTCTCCCTTTCTAAGTGTGAGAGGCAAAAGGTTGTACCCCAGTTAACAGCCTGGTTAGCTCTAGTGCTACCTGTGGTCTTCCCACTACCGCTCCAGGGTAATAGGGTCTTGACATTCAATTCCTGTTCTTCGCTTAGCCACTTTTCCTACCTCAAGAATCTCCATTTTCCCAAGCACTGAAAACCACTTAAAAATCTCATCTCTTAAAAACCCCAGCAGCTAGCTGGGACAGAGAAAAATTCAATTATGGTAATTCTCAGTCATGAATGAGAGAGAGAGAGACAGACAGACAGACAGACAGACAGACAGACAGAGAGGGGGAGAGAGAGCGCGAAAGAGAGAGGAGTAAAAGGCTAAAACAAGAAAACTTAGGAACTGGTGAAAATGGGAGAGAGAAAGAGTAAGAAAGGAGCATTTAGAGACCTGGAGAGGTCATATACAGTCGTATTAGGTTAAAAGATAAATGGACCAAGGTAGTTCAAATCACATCTGTAGATCAGGCAGGTAAGAACGTAGAGTGGGGAAGCCCTGAACCAAAAAGACTCGGGGTGCTGCAGAGCTGAGAGCATGCACCCTGCAAGAAGAGACATCAGCACTGCAGAGTGTCCCTGTGCAGGTCTGAAACCCTCTGTAAGATAGGCTCCAATCTGGATTCTCATGGGAAACATCCTGATGTTTTAACACTGCTTAGGCCAAACCAAACTAGGTCTCCAGTCCAGAGAATTAGCAGTTCATTCAGGAGCTTAACATGGAAACGAAACCTCACTCTGTCCTACTTGCCCTTGACCCCACCTCCCTCTACTACTACTGCATGCCCTCCACAGTTAACCCCAGGATCACCCTGCATTCTCAGTTCAAGACAGTGCCATAGAAAGAACTGCAGCTTCAGTTTCCTTTAGGTCTGATATGGATACTGATTCTACCCATTACCATTCCTGTGAGCCAGGGCAGGCTAATTAACATGTCTGAACCTCAGGTCTTCCCACCTGAGGGGAAAAAGGAAAATAAAGCAGATAGGTCACAGAGCACATTTGAGTGCTCTGTAAAAATCCTTTGCAGGTCTAAGATTAAGAGACACGAAGAACAAATTAATCTTTTCCCACCATCCCATCTAAAAATCAAGCTCACAACCAAGAACAGAACAACTCAGTTAATAAAATAGTGAAGGGATGATGTCAATGGGTGGCTGGGGGGAAAACGCACGCACACACACACACGCGCGCACACACAAAGATCTTAAAGCATCGATACCATCTAACCTCAGGAATGGCTGTGAAATCTGGCCTACCACAGATAGCACATTCTTGCATGGTTTCATCAGCCCTCAGCTGGGGAAGCAGTAGGTGGCAGGACAAGATTCCACTCAGGAACAAGGTCCTGGAGCTGAGCCACCACTAGATCTGAGGCAATCCTCATTGCAACACCCTGCCGGCACTGGGCCACGAAGGTGGTGCCCAGGACCTCTGAAGTCAAACTACCATGCAGCGAGCCCTGAAACTCAGACATAGACAGAGAAGAAACACAGCAGGCAGATGAGGCTCAGAGGCACCTGAATGGAAGGTTAAGCTATTTGAAGAAAATGATTAAATGTCAGCTGAGGCCACAAACCATGTAACAGTCTGAGCATTTACATTTACAAGGGGCAAGAACTCATTCTTTGCTGTGTCTAACCTATCATTCATCAGAAATGCCTACAAACATGAGCTTAATGTAAGCAAACAATAAGAAAAATAAAAATAAATAAAACTTTTTTTAAAAAAAAAGAAAAAAAATTCTACTGTGGACCTATAATGTGCTACCAGAACTTATAAAACTCAGTCTCCACCCTGTGCAACTGTGCCAGATGCTTCATAAATATTCTCACATTAACTTGGCAGTCATCTCCTAAGGCACATATCATCATACTCCTTTTATATATAAGGACTTGAAGGCAGAAACTGGAAGGTTTCTACCACAAGGCAACCATATTTGGCTAGGGGTTAAGGGTAAAGGTACTTCTAAGCCAAGATAGAACATTATTATTTAAAATGAAAGGTCTTAAGTGAGAAGCTAAAAATAAAGAAACAAACAAACAAAAAAATCTTCCCTCAGCCCTGTATCTATCTCCACTTCCACCCTCTCTCTCCTTCCACCAGAGGCCTGTTTTCCTTTTTTAAAGAGTTGACTGAAATTGCACCCTTACTTCCTCATCTCACAAGCATTACTCAATCCTCTGTCACCAGGTCTGTGTCTGCCTCTCACTCTCCTCACTCCACAGCACATGCATCTGCCTTGGCCAGATAGTGAGAGTGGCACTCTGCTTGTCCTGGGTTACTTGACTGCCCTATGGATCAAATCAGTCACAATTCCTCATTTCTTAAGCTCTCGTTGCAGATCACTTGATGAACAAGTCTCCCAACTCTACCCCTTCATACTCTTCTTTCTCCCTAGGATTGCTCCTTAAAAATATCTAACTCAGCCCTCTCCTTTTTCGCTCCACTAGGCAGTTTCACCCCAGGCAATCTCCCCCTTCCTATCATCAGTCTTCTGATGACTTGAATTTATACTACTGCCCAGAAGCACACTCCTGGACTGCCGACCTATGTATCTTCACAGATACCTCCATGTGGACAATTTGCAGGCATCCTGAAAACATGAATCCCAAGTTGAACTCCACGGCTCCTTCATATGTTCTTCCTGCCGTGAGCCCACATCAGTGAAAGGAAGCAATACCTACTGCTAAACACCTGGGAAGCCACCAACAATCCTCCTACTCAACACCTACACCAGTCAACCTTTAATCCCCTAGTAGGTCTCAAATTTCTCACGTGTCTCCATCACTCATTATCACACCTTATCTTTGGTTAAATTCAGCATTTCCACATTCTCTTTCCAGGAGACCTTAAGCAAACCTGCCACAACCCAGATGTCACAGGTGCTCTAGAATAGCCCTGATCCCTATTTGCTCTCATCAGGGTACATATCTCAGTATTTCCACATTCTCTCACTCTGTACTCACTGATCAGCTTACTACTGGCTCCTCAACTAGCTTCTAAACTCCTGGAAAGGAGAAACTGACCTTCCTCGTGTTTGTGACCCCAGAATCTGAAAGATAACACAACTCTCAGCTGATGATCTGCCAGAACAGGTCAGATTATGGTTAAGATGTAAAGACAGGTGGAGATTTCCGAAACAGATAGGAAGAAAGGAGGTCAGTCAAGATCAGGAACAGGTGTGAAGAAAAGGAGGGCCTGACCACAAAGCACGTGCCTCAAGAAGTCAGCATTTGGTTAACATATAGAGTTCCAAGTCATTTGAAAATGATCTTGGAATTTATTTAGTCAAGGCTTAATGGAAGTAACACATGCAAAACCTAGCATTTACAAAGCATTTATATTATAAATACGTATTCTAATTTTACCTCACACAGTGCTAGAGAGGCAGTATTACTCTTCCCACAACTCGAAAAATTAATTATGGGATAAGCAAAATTTCCTCAAAGTTTACTGTGAACTTCGAATTATCAGAATTCAGCATCCTATTACTTCCACGCTCCATGAACTTCAACACAACAAAAATAACTTCTTCTATTTAGTTAGTAATTATAATTCCTTACCATATAATGAGTCATGGTTAAAGAATATAAAAAAGGTCTGACTACATGAGTTACACAGAAAGAATATGGTCCAAGAAGCAAAAGATAATGTGAAAAAAAAAATGAAGCAAGAAGCAGGAAGACCAGAGGAAGAGCTCACCTCTGAGGCCAACATATGAGCCGAGCCACAATTTGGAGGCTGCTACAGAGCCCAGAGCTGGATAGGTCAAAGGCAAGTCCTGCAGCAGAGACTAGGCAAGTGACAGTGACAGAATGAGAGGTAGAAAAAAGGAGATGACTACCCAACAGGGCTTTTGTTTATAGCTGTAGCTGTAGCTATAAACAAAATCTTTCAACTAAGAGAGGAAGCAAATATTTATACAGAGGGATAAGAGGGAAAGTGACTTCTGCTAAAGGAAAAGCAAAGTGTAGGGATGAGTCTGAGGAGCAGACACAGCATGCTTCAGCGCAGATGAGCTGAAGTTTAGTAAAGGCTGTGAGACTGCGAAATAGAGGACACGGTTCACCTGAGAGTGTTCTTTAAGAAAAAGCAAAGAATAAGAAATTGCACGTAAATTTGGGCAGCACTTCATTTAGAGAAGATAACAAAGAAAATAGAGAAGCAAGAAAGAGACTGTCAGAAAGCCAGTGGAGAAAAACTATCTCATTTCCCAATGCTGGCGAACAAATTTGATTCCAGAAAAATTAAATATTATGTTTGAATAAATTAAAACCCAACTCTTTCATTAATTTCAAAAGGGATTACGAGAATGGGAACATGAATATAAAATTTCACCCATATTTAGGGTCTCTAAATTTAGGGACCCTTAAATTCTAAACAAAGATATGAATAAATCACACAGCTCTCTAAGCAATGTTCCTCACATAGCTGAGAGGCAGACTTGCTAAGTAGACTTTGCATTTGTACTACCTTCTTCCACAAAGGCTGGGGAATGTGCTTGTGAAGGATTTTTCTTGGTCTTGTCATTTATTATTGCAGAGAGTTGCTAATCTTTTTCTATTCTTTTTTTCTTTTTATGGACTTTAGGTTTTTAAAACATTGTTGAAATAGTCATATAAAAATTTTCATTAAAGTATAAAATTATGCCATTTTAGTAAATTCACACAGAAGTGTAATGTAATTTTTATTACCCCAATAAGATTCCTCATACACTTGCAGTTAATCTCCATATCCACCCCAGATTGGGTAAATTCTAATTTACTCCAACTGCAACACATATGACTTTTCTGGACATTTTATCTAAACGGTATGTGGTCTTTAGTATATGGTTTCTTTCCCTAGCCAAATATTTTGAGGATCATCCATATTATAGGTGTATCTAATTCATTTTTATCACTTAGTAATTTTTCATCATATAGCTATACTACATTTTGATCACCCATCCATCCATTAATTGACATTTGGGCTGATCTGACTTTCAGCTATTACAGATAGCGCTACTCTAAACTTCCACATATTTAAGTTTTTACATAGATCTACATTTTCACTTCTCAATTCCAAATTGTTGGGTCATATGATAAATTTATGTTTAGCTTTTAAATACTGTGTTCAATGGGATCTGAAATTCCCACCAGCAAGGTATGAGTGATCCAATATTTCCATATATCAACAGGACTTGCTATTTTCTCTGGCAAGTGTATTAGAGCTTCAATGTGAGTTTCCCTAAATGATCAATGATACGGAGGACCTTTTCCTGTGTTCCGGATCTATATGAATCTTTAGATGATTTTTATGTTGAGCTGTTTTCTTACGAGGATGTTATAAAATGTCTTTGTATATTTTGAATATAAGCCTTTTTCTTCCTGTCTCTTCATTGTGTTCTCCTTAGTAACTCTCTGCTGTCTCTGTGACTACTGTTTGTGGCTCATCACTAGACACAGCAATACTTCCAGTGTGAGTGAGCCTGTGCGAGTTCTAAATTGTCTACGAAGCTGTAAAGGAAACCAAGAGAAGGAAAACCACATCATTTGGGAAAGGAAAAAATTAAAGATGTGTTCACTGGGTAAATCTGAACTGTTCCCATGAAGAGTTGGGTTCAAGAAATAAAGGCTTACTGAAATGCAACAATCATTACTACGAAGTTTAGAGAACTAATTGTCTCAGTTACTCTAGTAAACTTTAATAAATAAGGAATGGATTTTCAACTAAAAGAATTCAACTTCCAAAATAGAGGTACTCTAACAGCCCTGATCATTGTTTATGCTCCATTAACTGAAAAGCACCTTTTGGATGCCCACTACACACTAAGGTGGTTCAAAGTGAGGCACCAACAGGGAGTCTAAACTCTCAGAAGAGATTATGGGCCAAGGCAAAGGCCAGGGTAGAGAAGAGATCACTGAAATTTTGGAGAGAATAAAAAGGAGCATTTTCCCCATCTACTACCAAATCTGCTGCCTAGATTTCACATGACACTGGGGAACAGAAGCGAAGCACAAAGCAATAGGGAAACAAGAACGCGCTACTCCACTGGCTGCTGGATCCTTAAGTTTACTTCAGCCCCCAAAGCGCTCTTTCCCTGCTGACGTAGCAAGTGTGACTTCTCGCACTAGCAAGACTTGCAGCTGTATCTGAGCAACATCAGCATGGGGATATGGACCTCTCACATGGTTTCATTTCATGAGCAGCAGTGTCACTTCCCCTGCAGCAAACCCCTCCATTGGCACATGTGACCTGTCTCACCCTTTCTAAACCATTCCCAAGGTTTTTTCTCACATTGATCAACACATGAGAGAGGTCAGAAGACAGAGCAGAAAACAGAACTCCTGATGGAGAACTAGGAAGAAATGTTTTTGGGCATTCAGGAACACACACACAGATACATACACACACACACAGATACATACATACACACACACACACACACACACATCATCTCAATCACTCATGAAAAAAGGTGCAGGGTCTAGTTAAGAAAAGTTAGGAATTTAACCTGAACCACACAGCACTCCAACCCAATTTAACTATGCACTCCTTGTCAAACTTTGGGGTTATACACAATCGAGTCACCACAAAAAAAAATACAGATGTACAAGACATGTTCATAATACTAAAATTTTGATGGGAAACTTTAAGAACTACATAGAAAGTCAAGTGCACCTAAGTCTGAAAAGGATTACTCAGGGCAGCCAGTCAAGTTTCATAAAGATCAGAGACTTGACAGAGGTGACACAGCTGGTCAGCATAAAGTTCGAACTAGAACCTCAAAGGTTAAAAGGACAGTTTGTTGAATGTATTTGAGCATACAGAACACTCTAGACCTTAAAACAAATAATTTTCAATTTTCCATTAAGTCCCAGTATATATGTATTTAATTATATGTGTTCAGGTTTTTAAAAAATGAGATCATAGTGGGGATAGAAACTAAAAGCTGAACTGTCCTAAGTGTATACTTGGTCCCAAGTTCTGGCAAGCACCTTGTAGGTAGTTTCCAAAATTCTTGGTTACAACCCAGTAGCAACATAATGATCATTCTCATGCCACCAAAGAGGACACAAAGTTAGAGATTAACTTTCCAGCAA
The DNA here is from genome assembly GCA_004024945.1 of Uropsilus gracilis. Classification (NCBI taxonomy): domain Eukaryota; kingdom Metazoa; phylum Chordata; class Mammalia; order Eulipotyphla; family Talpidae; genus Uropsilus; species Uropsilus gracilis. The sequence continues at coordinate 188,925 of PVHY01000801.1, forward strand.
CTGCAGATGAGCACTCACATGGGAGCATACACAGTGGCCCATGCTTTATGACAGTCTGAACAAGGATACATGACAAACAATGCCTATATGACAGAGCTGTTCATATCCAAGGAAATGCTTTTCCTGAATCATAGAGCACATGTTTATTTTTTTACTGAAAAGATCAAAATATTGCATATTCAAATACCTTTTCAACTGTTTTTCTTTCTTCCCTCAGAAATCAAACTTATGAATACAATCACCTATGCTGAACCCCTGCTTCAGTCAATCCCCAGTGTTTCCTGACATGTATTTTTGCTTCCAGTTCATCACAACTCAAGAATGGGGCTCAACTTGACACTTGCAAAATTACCAGGTAATCCACTAGAATAAAACACAGAACTTATTTGATCAGTAGCTGTTATTATACTATGTAGTAATTTTTGGGTTTTATCAGTTATTAAACCAACAAGCAAAATAAATCAGCATTTATTTCATCAAGTATAAAACAGTAAATGAGGAGGACAGCACTGTTGAGAGAAATTTAACTTGTCTTCGCTTTGCTTTAAACTTTTTAAAATCTGGACACCACCTTTAAAAACAAGTGAGATTAAATAACATGTAAGAAAATGTTGTTAGCCCAAACTACCACAGTGCATATTCCTTTCCATATTTTTTTTTTGAGACTTGGTCTCACTATTTTTGTCTGTGGAAAAATACTGCAGGCTCTCATTGCCCAGGGTACCACAGACTCAAGCAGTCCCCAGCCTCAGCTTCCCGGGTAGCTGGAATTACAGGCACGAGCCACCGCGCCTAGCTATTTTTTTGGAACTAGGTCTCACTAGGGGCCCCAGGCAGGACTCGAACAGCGATCCCTAGCCCCGGTCGCTTCATAGGCTGAAGCTTACAGGCACGAGCCACCACGCCCGGCCTCCTTTCCAAGGGCAAAGGCAGTATTCACTACTGTTAATAGTGACTAATGAGAAGGCAGCTGTAGCAAGTAGAGATACACTATCATTTGCATTTAGTATTTCATTCCCACCTGGCAGGTAAAGCAAGGACAGGTTGGTGAGACCTTGAGATTCTGTGGTACAGAATGGCACACCCCAGCAAGCTGACGTAGCTTCACTAAGAGAAAAAGGCCAAGATTCTTCACCACACTATCACTCATAATCTGACTGCTCTTAGACAAGCTGTGATCAGTGTCCTAAAACAGGTAGTGAACACCAAAATACTTGATACAGTGCTGGAAATATGCCAGCAGAGGCTTTAATTCTGGGTTAGATCCAGCAAAGAGGCAACAATTTATTCCATTTTACAATGTCACAAAGTAACTCATTCAGTGGTGTCAGAGGACCTTCTGTGATGCTGAAAATGCCCTTCATCAACACTGTCCAGTGATAGTAGTCACATGTGGCTCATTCTCAATGAGCAATAATTGCTCCTCGGATAAATCTCATTGGCTATGATGCTGCCACTGGGTAAAGTTACATGTGTGGCTAGTTCTGATTACAAACCCTATGCATATTACACATACACTCACCCACCCCTTCATTCCCACTTGCAGACACATACAGTGATACCTTATAATGGGACTAGGTCATTGTCTCTATTAGTTTGATTTAAATGGAGCTGAGGAGAGAACAGCACAGGGTTTCTCTCCTGTATAATCACTGTGTCATTCTCTACATTAAATGATGCAGGGAACAGTAACTTAATAAACAAGGAGTATGTGAGAAAATAGCCTTTTACTGTGACAATAGCTTAGACTTTTTCTTATTAAAAATTTCTGTAACTTTGCCAAGTTCTTTACTATCAGTGAAAAATACATGATAAAACTCCCATGAGTCAGCCACTCACTTGTGCTAGTCCTGGTTGCTGAACAGGAGTGTTGTGAAGAGAAATGTTTTGGGTAAATTTGGGCAATGATGAAGAAAGGGAGAAGTGATGGGGGTAACTGCCAGAAAAGAACAGGACAGGGAAGTCATTTAAAGCAAATCGATAAGAGGAAATTCTCTGCACGAAGTTTTGAGTCTTCCATAGTATCCGACAGATGTCTTCTAACTTCTTTGGAACCTTACTTTCTTTTCCTCTGGGCTACAATATAATTTCAAAAAATAACCCCCAACAAAATGTAACCACTAATTTGTGAGAGTTGCTTTGTAAATGGGAATCTGTAAATGAAGTAATAACCAAGCCCAAAAACCTAACCCACAGAATTAAGAAGTCCTATACTCCAAAATGCAAACCACACACATAACTGAGAAAGAAAATGCTGTGAATGACACAATAAGCCAAATGCCAGTCTGTGACAGAACCACAAGACAACTTAGTAACCCCTGTTAAATAAGGTCACTCAGATCTCTTATTTGTTGATGAGACTGTATCTCACATTCTGACTCCATCCATAATAACCATAACTAATCGATAATCATCATTTAATTACACTCTTCCATACATTGAAACTCTAAGATCACAATATACTGAATAAACACATTCCTATGTGCTGAGAGGCATGGGTCCCTTTCACTCCACATGGATGTTCAGAGTAGATTTGAGAGCCAAAATACTCCATAACTAGGTTATCACAGCTCAGAGCCACTCTATTTGCAAGTTTACAATGGCTCTCAAAACCATCCATAGCTGACATAGCATAGCTATGGTTTCAGGAGATGATGCAGCTGGCTCCTTCTCATGACATGTCCCTTAGCTGGACCACTTAGCCCAAATAAAACACACTTCTGCTTCCCTTAGGGCTCTAAACTGGTTAAATGACAGTTAACACTGAATAGCTTAAAACTACTAGTAAACAGGCAAAACCTCACATATTGAAGCTCCTATTAGGGCAGATGCTGATGTGGACCCTGTGGTACAAAAGCTGCCAGGATGGCAACACATGAATAAATGAAAATTAGTTTGAGTGATTCCATGCGAGATAGTCTTTAAAACCAGCCACAGAAATAGAGATCGCAGCTCAATCAGGCATTTGAAACTTGTAAAGCTTAATGATACTGTGGGTTGCTCCTAACAGGCTAGTCCAGGGATAAATTACTAGCCTGTGTAAGGATATTTAAGCCAGGAAAACCAGTTTTTAAAAACACTTATAGCAGTGAATAAAAGGGAAAGAATTAGAAGATGAGGTTAGTCAGGAAGAGCCTATACTTAAATTCAGGTAGCAATTTAAGAACCTGTTTTTGGATTATAATCATCAGAACTATCTTCCCAGTTCTACTTTTTAGAAGAAGGGAACTAAAAGGGCTAAATTCATGCTGCTATCTTGGAACAGGAGAAGCAATTCCAAAGCATAGCAAAATTACAAGTACTATTAGTGAGAAGTAAAAATTCAAAAACGCCTGGTTCTACAACTCTGTTTACATGAAGTTCATTTTCAAGCTACGTGAACAGTTATGATCTTTGGGAGAATCATATCACCAAATAAGACAGGGGGTCAAAAAATGTAGGACAGGCCTACAGGAATGGAAGATGCCAAGATCAGCTGGGTCCCTGGGGGGTCCGAGCAGGGTGAGCAGGGTGACTCAGATGGCACTGTCGTCTGCAAAAGACTCTGACCAGAAGTGGTGAATCCTGCTCATCAGAGGAGCCTCTACCGCCTCAGGAACAGGACTGTTTAGGGCCCTGCCTGGGCTTGGTCCTGCACAGGAGCAGCCCATGGATGCATGATGTCAGCAGGAATCCATGGCAGTGACCTGGAGCTGACCTTGCATTTGTCTGCCCACAGAGCACACCCAGAAGGTCATGTGTCTGGTGCCCCCATAAACTTAATGCTCAAAATCTATTTCACTGATTAAGTGTCAAAATTTCACATAAGGTCAAGAGACAAACTAGGCTTGTAGGTAAAAACATATACCAGTTCACAATTATCAAAATCTATTTCACTGATGAAGTGTCAAAATTTCACATTAGGTCAAGAGACAAACTAGGCTTGTAGGTAAAAATATATACCAGTTCACAATTATTTTTAACAAGTTGTCCTCCTAGATAATCAAATGCAGTAGAATAATTATTTCTTTTTGTTTGATACCTAACAATGGTTCCAAAGTGCTCACAAGTCAGTTGTGGGTTTTCAAAAAAGTCAAAATGACTCATGGTTCTAACTGTGCCAGTTTTTATGATAAAACAGCTTGAAAATGAGAGAAAAGATATTTCGGCAGCACACCAAACACTACACTGAATCAATAGCCATGTTCTACCACCTTTTACAGGATATTCCAATTATATACCCCCAGCTTTTGTTGATTCTATTTGTAATTATATCAAATGCCAAATTAAAAACCATGGTCATTTTCACTGGCATATTCATTTTCGTTTTCAAAAGCTTAATATATACAACCAGAAATAATCCATTTTTACTCAAGGGCATCCAGTCACGATAGGCTAGGGACTGTGTTAATGCCATCAGTGTTTGCCACTAAAAACATCAACAGTGCACTACCTTGGGTCCTTAACTGTTGAAGACATCTTTTACTTCATCCAACTGAGCAACAGTTCATGCAGGAAGTAAGTGTGGTAGTCTGCGGGGCATGCACAGAAGCACTGGAGTGATGGCTTCCACTTCTCCCATAGATAACCAGCTGCTCAGCCACGGGAGTCCTGCTCCAGGCAACACAAGTGATGGATGGAGAAAAAACACCACCATGAACGAGTTTGACACGATAGTCTTGCCTGTGCTTTATCTCATCATCTTTGTGGCCAGCATCTTGCTGAATGGCCTGGCAGTATGGATCTTCTTCCACATTAGGAATAAAACCAGCTTCATATTTTATCTCAAAAACATAGTGGTTGCTGATCTCATAATGACACTGACGTTTCCATTCCGAATAGTCCATGATGCAGGATTTGGACCTTGGTACTTCAAGT
>PVHY01000802.1:0-136818 GCA_004024945.1 Uropsilus gracilis
AGAAAGGAAGAGGGGAAAGAAGGCGGGGGAGGTGAAGAGCACAAAAGATCAGGATGGTTAACAAATGCTAGTGAAGTGGGAAAACCCCGGGGTAAACACACACACACACACACATTTACCAGATATCGGAAGAGAACAACAGGCCAAACAACCAACAACTGAACATCAACTTAAACAACCAACAATTTGCAGAAAAATGGGAGACGGAGTGACTGAAGGGGGGATACATAGAGGGGATATGGAGGGAGGAGGAGGGATCAATTAATGCACAATTGTGACAAATCAATAAAATGAATTTTTAAAAAAAAGACACTAAAGATACAATTAACTGTAAAAAAAAAAAAAAAAAAGCCAGGATGGTTTCACTTGTATGTGTAATATAAAGAAAGCAAACAGGGAGTCAAATATAAAGTCAACTCTTGAAAACTGACCATAGATTTGAGGCAATGAGGAGGAAAGGAGGAAGGGAAAGAAAAGGGTATTGTGAAAAAGTGGTGGGGTAGAGCATAGTGGACCATAGTGGAAAGTCTTCAGTACTTTGGTGATGAGAGAAATATGGGGACCACACCTGATGAAAAAAATCCTATACTGTCAAAAAATTAACAGAGATTTAAAAGAATGGTACTTCATTTAAAATATAGATATAAAAAATGACAAAAAATAAAAAGAGAAAGAGAAGTGAACAAGAAGACGAGAAGAGGACACAGAACAGGGTTACTGAGGAAACAATGGAATTTAAACAGTTTCTTCTATTTTAGTTAATTGATTATTATTGCCATTGTTATTATTAATCCAACATGTCAAAATGTGTACACTGTACAGAAATAAAATATATATCTACTTTTTAAAAAGGAGTTCATTATTTACATATTAACTGAATCATAAAAGGGAATGTATCATCACCTCTACTACCACAGCCATGTGTTACATGTATACAAGGTTAGATCAAAGCTGTAGCTAATAATATTACATTTTCCAGTTGTTCAAGGATGACAGTTGAGAAAGTTTGATGACAGAGGATAAAAATAACACTTGTATGGACATAAATGGAAAAATTCTCCCCATTGAATTATGTGAATATTCATCTTACCCATTCCCCCAGAAAACTAAGAAATAACCATAACGCTCACAAGTGATCACCTCATCCAATTACAGTTATCCTTTTTTCTGAAATGAAAGATAACTGTATTATAAACATGATAGTAAATTGAGGTTATGACACCTCAAAAATATAGATATCAGCAACTATTGGATTTAATTCTATTTTCAGTTCTACCACATATAGTAAGTAATGTGTGTAGCCTTTGTTCAGAAAGTTTTTCAAAGCTGTATAGCTAAGCATTTGACAAGGCTTAGTTAATAGCAATTTACAGACAGATGCAGATGCAGAAGCAGAAATGCTTACAGTTTGAATGTGCCTTGTTGACAAAGAGACTATGGCCTATTTACTTTTTCATTGAAAAGAGATGGAGAATCTTTAGCTCTCAGCTTCACAATCAGATACATAAAGCAGACGGCACCTTAACTTTTCCTCTGGAGGGTATTATCACTGCACTACAGTACCAGCAGTGAATAGAAACACACGTGCTCACAGAAACACAGAAATATACTTGACCTTTATTTTTCAAATCAAGAGAATTTCGAGCAAGGTCGTATTTCCTATCCAGTATGTACTTTGTGTGTATGTAAAAAAAAAAAAACCAAAAAAGTTAAAAACACACGAAATTTCCATAGAATTTGATCTATACATTTCACATATGTTTGAATTTAAAAAATCTTTATTTCTATACAAGTGACTTTGCAAGAAAGCAGGCCAGGAAAGGCATTTCCTCAAAGGCTAAAAGGAGGCATTACCACCACCACCACTACTTGCCAGGGGATTTGCAAAGCATTTTGAGGCTCCAGATGGGAGATGAGCCAAACTCAAAAGTTAATAGAGAAAAAGGTTAGCCTTTTTCTTCATTTAAAATATAGATATAAAACAGCAAACACAACAAAATGTTTCAAATAGTAACCTCTAGTGATCAGGTAATGATGTATTTTCTGCAAATGATCATGTTTGGGTTTGTCTATTTCCGTTGTGCTTGTGAGGTTTGGAATTGGAATTAAAATCCTTGGGGAGAAAGCTATTTTTGTAATTCAGCTCGGATGTCCTTGTCTTAGGGTTTCCCATTGGATCAGTTCCCTAGCCTGGTATGATAGCCATGATAGTGCTTTGTCTTTTAGATGAAATGCATAACTAAGGCCATGACTATTGGTGCTTATTCAAGATTCCTTGCTATTTTCACAAGAGTAGGGGCGTTAGACTCTTGTCTACTGGCCAAATTCTAAATCGGGAGATTACATTTTGCTTTCCTAAATTCCCCGAGCAGAAGCAGCCATCCATGGTATCCTACTTTGCTTCCTGTGCTAAACTGTAGTGTGATGTCATTCATGGCACTAGTTTTCTACTCTAAAAGTGATCTCTTCTTAGTGGAGTGGTAAGTATACTGGTACCTATTATTTGATATTGTGTTTGATCCAGTTTCAAACAAAATAAAAGGGTAAACTGTGATAGTTAAGGATAAAGCAAAACACAAAACAATACAATATAGCAGTGTACCAGCTGTTGTAGAGCATTTTTTTAAAAAGTATAACTACTCAATATAGCAGTGTATTAGTTGCTGTAGAGCGTGTTTTTTTTTGTTTGTTTGTTTTGTTTTTTTGTGCACCTGCTTTCTCTTCTGCAGAAAAAAAATGCCTCTTTTGCATAGTGGTTGACTGTGAATTGTTATTTGCCTCAAACAGAAGGATAATTCTAACAGTGATGATGATGTTTCAGAGGATGAAATCATATATCACAAATCATTTAACCCATCTCATTTGTTTTAGGTTGCATGTAATCACCCTAGACAACTGATCCATTTTACGATTTTTTTTTTAAGGAGCTGGGTCCTCTTTTTGTGATAAAAAATTTCCAGTGCTTCTGTTTCCATAAAAACTAAGTTCTTATTTTTGCTCAAGCCCCATTCCACCTACTGTAATTTTTAAATTCACTATGTTGTGTCCATCACTAACCTGGCTGCCAAAAATTGGTATTGAGAGGCAGTAAGTAACACAATGGCATGGTGTTTGGAATCAGACATGCTTATATTCAAATCTTGGCTATGCCACTTTGTAGGTGTGTGATGTTAGATTAATTATTCCTGAGGTTCAATCTTTTAATTTGTAAATGAGTAATTACAGGGCTACTGTCAAGATCAAAAACCATGATATATTTTTTGCAGGTTTATGGGGTAAGAGGAGGCTTGACACCTGGCACCCAAAAGGTGCTCAATAAAATAGTCATTTATCTGATTATGTGCAGTGACCTACATTTATAAACTCTTTGAGAGTGAAAGCATTCATCCTAGTTTTCAACATATAGCTTTGTACACAGCGTATAGAAGAGTCTCATTAATATATTGAATGAATAACTTTATCCACCCCCCAGAAGAATGAATAGCCCCCAGCTATTTGCAAGACCTCACATATTTAGTTCAAAGGTGACAAAATGAATCCTCTGTTGTCTGCAAATATGCAGTTACCTGATTTTGCCTACATGTTTTGGTATGGGGGAAAAAACAACACATAGAACTAACACTGTTTCAATCAGGTTCTTTTCTATGGGTGTTTCTTTGTTTTCTATGATTGTTTCTTAGGTACGCAGAATGGGACTGACTCAATCATCTGCCCCCTCATTCATCCAAGCATTTTGATTGAGAAATTTTAAAAGTGAATAATAAAGACTACGTAATTACATGCCTGAACAAAATCGTTCAACTTGAGTAAGCACAATACCTGTCCTATTTACCTGTAAGATCTGTCCTGACTCAAGTTTTATTTCTAATTGCTTGATTCCCAAGCGAAAACCCCCAAAGCTCCAGAACACGGTCCCTATCCCGCCCCCGGCCCCTCCCCCCGCTGCGCCTAACATTTACACTTAAAGTCTCTTTTTTACATAGTCAATTAACATAACAATTAACATCTTTGAACTAGTGAGAGGTAGTTAGGGCTTTATTTTTTGCTCTGAAACCTTTTCGCTGGATTAGGAGGGAAAGTTAGGGAACAAGGAGAGGATATATGGATTCTGTTGGGCTTGATGTACTTGTAGATAAGGAAAGGAAAAAGTAATGCCATAATCTTGGGAAACCCCTGTTGTGTTCTTAGATTGCTATTAAGGCCACCACTGCTTTGTACGCCCTTTACAGGGACGGTTCCAGGTGTGGAACCCCAAGCACCTGCTTGCTCACACTCCTACAGTTCAGAAAGCATTGTGTATGTGAGGTCAGAGTTTTAGGTTCCACGGAACTCGGCTCGAGCGTCAGTAACCCTGTACGGTGCCAGGCAGGGCACGGATCCAGCGCGCTCTGCGACTTGTATACTTACTTCGGACTTTCTCTTTCTCCACATCCCGAACTTCCCACCCCTTCGTTTCCCTTTTCCCTTATTCCACCCCGGACGTGCCCACCTCCACCCTTGCTCCTACTCCAACTTTCCAGTCCTCGTTTTCTACTCCTTCCTCTCTACTCTGACTCCCGTCTATCAGCCTCTATTCGCACCGGCCAGGGGCTGCCGCTGGGAGGAGGTGCGAGGCGACCCGCCAGGCTCGAGGTGTCCAGTGGCGAAAAACTGAGCGCCTGCGGAGGCTGGAGAGGAGCGCGCGCGCGCGCACGCGACGGCCGCGTGGCCGGGCCGCTGTCCGGGTAGTGGCGCGCGCGCACCCAGCCAGCCCGTGGCGCGCCCCCGGAGGCCGGGCCGCAGCGTGCTCGCCCCCGTCAGCAGCTCGCTTCACTTATGGGTCGGAAGCGCTGCGTGGGGGAGACTGTTCCAAGATGGCGGCGGGCTGCTGCGGGGTGAAGAAGCAGAAACTGTCCAGTTCGCCCCCCTCTGGCTCCGGTGGCGGTGGTGGCGCCTCCTCCTCCTCCCACTGCAGCGGAGAGAGCCAGTGCCGAGCTGGGGAGCTGGGACTAGGAGGCGCCGGCCCGCGGCTCAACGGGCTGGGCGGTCTAACCGGAGGAGGTAGCGGCAGCGGCGGTACCCTCTCTCCCCCCCAGGGCTGCGGCGGCGGCGGCGGGGGGCTTTCCCTGTCGCCACCTCCGAGCTGCGGAGTGGGGACACTACTTTCTACCCCGGCCGCCGCCACCGCTTCCTCTCCCTCCTCGTTGTCCGCCGCCTCGTCCTCCTCGCCCGGCTCCCGGAAGATGGTGGTGTCAGCGGAGATGTGCTGCTTTTGCTTCGATGTTCTCTACTGTCACCTGTACGGATACCAGCAGCCCCGGACCCCCCGGTTCACCAACGAGCCCTAGTGAGTACCGTGCCCTCCGCCCCCCTCTCCCTGGCGCTCGGGATGGGACTCCGAGTTGAGGCAAAGTCGGAGTCCGCCTCCCCCTGGGCAGCTGCCCCTGCCCCTCACGCTGCGCGGGTGTCCGGAGCCGAGGAGCTACTCGCCCTCCGTTGGGGCACCCCGCGTGGTTGCCCTCTGAGGCCAGCACCCCACTCAGGGAGCCGGGTGCTGCTGCCGCCGCCACTGATGGCCCGCTGGCTCCCAGTGGTGTTCGATTCTTCCTCTTTGCGAGAACTTCGAGGAGTTTGGACCGTTCCCCCACCTCCCCATTCTCGCCACCCCCAATCTCCACCGCCCCGGTTTTGGAGAGCTGTACTCCTTTAGGTGACGACCTCTGCTCACTTTGGTTTCCATGGCCCGGTGTGAAAGCCCCGCCACTACTCCCACCCCACGTACCTAGCACATGGAGAGTTACTATGTATCCCATGGCAGGGTGCAAAAGAGCAACTGCCTAACTTCTGTTCGGCTAGTGATGGAACTTAGCGCCGGAGTTTAGGAGCCAACCGGTCTTTTCCTTCAGGTTTCCCTGTGTCCTACGGCGCGAAGAGGCTTTTTTTTTTTTTTTTAACAAAGCACATTTCCTTTTACCTATTTTTATCCGAACATGCCCATTAAAATGTGTTTCTAGCGAAGCGCACCGCTGACTCTTTCACATTTGCAGAGTGAGACCTCCCCCCTCCATTCTGGGTAATGGCCCATTCAAAGACAGCTGTCCCCATAGAGCTACTGTCAGTTTGTAAATTAAGGGTGCATTCGTTTTTGTGTCAATTTCACTTTTTTGAGAAATCTATTTTAGGCTCGACGATTTGAGAAATAAGTTAAACCATCCCAACAGTAAGTGTGTAGGAATTTTTATGGTTTCCTTTGGCTTTGTACTTTTAAGTATTTTACCCTTCCAGTGTGTGGTTGAAATTGTTTAAAATAGCACTGTTATGGGGGAAAGCCAGGTTAATTCTAATCTCTGTCCATTTGGATGTGTGGCAGAGGGAGCATATATATATATATATATATATATATATATATATATATATAATAGATAGATGTGTGAACTGACTTTTTGAGTTAAATGCTAAACAAAATGTAAAGCCCAAGAAGGGTAGAATGACAATGACGGCGATTGTTTTTATTATGAGTACTTAGCACCAACAAAAAAAAATTGAGAAAAATTTCAGTGAAACTTACAGTGAAAAACATCAACTTTTTTCTAGCTGAAACAAATTCCCCTTGTCCCCATATCACAAATACCTGAATTGATGTTGTTTTTAAACTGCTTTTTTTCATATTGTGAGATTAGGGGATTAGACTACAACTACTGGATAACTATAAACACTGATGCCTAAACTAAAAATATTAAACTAATATGTAATGTGGAAAATGCAATAAAGTGTCCTGGAAATTATAAATTTGTATCGTTTTTCTTTGGTCTTGATAACTTTAAATGTATTTAATTTTATATGATTTTCCTGTGGTCTCTGCGTTTTCTTTCAGACGTGGTTCATCTTTGGGTATTGTTTCATAAGAAATGCATGAGAAGGCATTCCAGTCTTAATTTGACAGTGTTAAATAAACTCAACATCTTTAAATTTCATAGTTTAATTCTAGGAACTTATATCCTAGACCTTTACTTAATTTGTTTTTTTGGTTAAGAAGTAAAATTCATTTTGAAAGACTGCCATGTTAAAAAAAAATCTATGAAATATTTATTAGCTTGACTCACTTATTTGTGACTTTTCTGCCTTCTCTTGCATGTCTGTGATGTATTAAAACCAGTCCTGGGATGATACATAGGTTGACTCTGCAAAGTCATGGGACTGCAGAAATTCACTCCTGTTTAGTTACATGAGTTTGGCAAAGGCTGTTTTAGAATTCACGCTCCATTGCTCCAAAGCATATGAGAACACACTTTCAGGAGGTGCTATTTTCACACATTTTAAAGTGAGTTTGGGTTAACGGAATGACTATTACAAGAATTTTAAAAGCAAAGTGAGCTTGACCCGTTCATACAGAAAATGCTTTCGGAAAGATCACTTAAGAGGGCCACTTTGCACACATATTAGGTATTGTTTCTTTTCTAAAAGCCCATCCACTGGATTTCTTTCTCATGGAATTAAACAGAGAAAATACAGCACATTTTTGACCACTGTAGATTTGTTGAAACAATGGTAAAGGGGTAATTATTATAATTTAGTAGGCCTTGATGTGTCATATAGTCTAAAAAACAGTTAATTTAGAGGAGACACTGAACATGGCCAAGGGGAGAATGAAAGTTCACTTAAATGGAAAGAGAACTGCATCTTATTTTCATTTATCTTAAAGTCATTTTTGAGGTGTACTGTGGAAAATTTGTCTAAGGTAACTAGTTACTGACAGTGCCATTGTAGCTCCACACATTTTCTGTTTTACATATTTAATAGCCTTGTGTACTTATTAGTGTGGCTTTGTACTGGAGGCTATAAGACATAAATAGACATACTGCTTTTTTCCCTCTGAGTTATTAGTTTCCTGTCATGAGCAGTGGTGTTTCAGGTCCTCTTCTCTGTCTACCAGACCATGTGCTTTTGACAATTTCAGATCCTCATGTGAGGAAAAAAAACTAACAAAACACTGTTTTCATCCATCCCCTTGACCTTTCTGTCAAAGTGCCTGTAACGGAGTGAAATCTGCCTTTTATAGGTTTAGGAGTTTTATATTCATCAGTTACTGTTTCACTTGGAAAGGTTATCAGAAATTTCCCTTGATCTGTTTCAGGTTTTGGGATAGGTGAGTGTTAATATATGAACAGGCTGTGTGGATACAAATGCAGTACTTTTATTGCTGTTTCTCAGGGTACATATCTCTTTGATGAGAGGTAGGGTAGCTAGAGAAACTGGGGAGGATAGCAAAAACTTGTTTAATGAAGGCAGATAACATTTGTATTAATAGTTAGGAATACTTTGTTAAATCCTTGATTTCAAATGTACAGGCACATTTGTCTGCCCACAGAATTAAGGCTCAAGACAGAATTATGACTTAAGGTATGTGGTACTTAGCGTCAGTACTTCCATCAGATATAACTGCAGGAGCCTAGCTAGTCATAGGGAACTGTTTGCCACTATAAAGGGAGCCTCTGTGCCAGGTGCTGAGCCAGTTAGACTCCTGAGTCTTCTCAACCTTGGCTGCACATTTCAGTCACAGGGGAGTTTTAAAAATATGGATGCCTGGGTCCCAACCCCTGAGATTCTGGCTTAATTGTTCTTGGATGAGGCCTGGACATCAAGATAATTAAAAACTCCCCAGACGATTTTAATGTGCAGAGGAGGTGGACAACCACTGGTTATACTTCACTAGACCTTTCTCCTGAGATTCGGATTAATTTAGTTTGGGGTGGTGCCTGGGAACCCGTATTTTATGAGCACCCTGGGTAATTTTGGCAAACAACTGGTTTGGGAAACACTTGAAGTGTGGTGGGCAGAAAACGGCACCTGGGAATTGTTGAAAATGTAGGCCCCACCTCAGACCTGCTGAATTAGAACCTGCATTTTAATAAGCTCCCCAGGTGATCTAATGCATATTAAAGTTAAGGAGGAGTGGTTCTCAAACTTTAGAGAACATCATAATAATCTCCTGTAGTGCTTGTTAAAACACAAATTGCTGGGCCCTATTCCCAGAGTTTCTGATTCAGTCAGTCTGGGGTGGGACCGTGAATTTGCATTTCTAACAAGTTCCCTGGTGAGGCGGCTACTACAGTTCCCAGGACCACACGGTGGGAACCAGCAGGCCAAAGAGTAGTGAGGACTGGAATAAGTACTTGAGTGACTATAAGGGAATGATAGTTTTCACTGCCAGTTTCCAGTATAAAAACATCCTGCTTCAGTGCCACTATACTTTACCATGTTCCTTCGAACTTAGCACAGAGAGATTGAATGCTGCCAAGATCATAAGTCTGAGGTTCTTGGGATGATTTCACTGGGAGGTGGGGGGAGGGGTGACTTTTCTTGGAAGCCTTTGATACGAATTTTTTTGTAATTGTTAAATATAAGGGGCACGTTTTAGGAATTAAAAACACCACAAGTATGATGATCTTAAATTGAGTTGTATTGATTTTAATAAGTAAATCCCCCCTCTGTTCCCATATAAAATACTTTGATGATTAGCTTACTAAATGTGATAAGATTTTAAAAGCTTTCACTTACACTTATGCTTGCTGGATGGCAGTTTAAGAATTTCCCTTATTAGCAACAAAATATTAAAGGATCTTGCTAAGGCACTTGGATTGTTCAATCTTACATTTTTAATCCTGGGTTGCGTGTCTCATCCCATGAATGTTTTAATCTTCTTTTACCACCTTTGAAGTTAATGCCATACTACAATTTGTATAGACTAGTATATAAAAGATTCTTCACTATTAAAACATTGGTAAGTGTGGTTTTCCTCTTCAAAAATGTATTTACTTTGCAAAAATGTATTTTAAAAAAATCCCTCCTGGGCATGCATATTTTGAGGGCGTCTCTTTAAGTGTTTGGGTAGTTAACCCTTTCTTGTCAGCATGCTTGGGATAATTTGGGTGGTGTTCCAAAATTGAAGTGGGCACTTCTTTCACTAGTAGTTTGCTAAAAGCCCTATTGCATGTTAGTTGATTATGCAGCTCAGGTCAGAGATATAAGTCATCATTATAAACACAAGTGATTTATTTTTGTTATGTCTTTTTATGAAGACTGACCAGAATAGCCAAAAGGTGTATCTGTCTATTGCAGATGATTCAACTAGGTCGTTACAGATTTCTTTATCCATGCTGGCATAATAGTCATAATGTGTAGTTTTTCTTTTAAAAATCTGGTAAGTTGTTGAACATTTTTCAAGGTTGTTTTACAACAATTTTGATTTCCATTGGGAGACAATGTGGTCTCCTATCTTACTGATAGAAAAAGAAAGTCAGTGTGCCCCCCAGTTGTCATTCGCACTGTAAAAGCCATCAGTGACTGAAGTGGAAGCACGCAGAAATATAAATTACTAAAGTATTTTTATACCCATGCATAAAGGTGTATATAGGGCAAGGTATATTTAGTTAAAAAGAAAACCTTGATGGTTATTTTTACCTTCTTCCCCATATGGCCAAAAAGTGATAATCTAGCTCATAATTTTCTTGCTTATGTATCGTGTTTGCAATATTCAGGTTCCAATTAGTGGGTAGCAACCAGGAAGAAATCGCTCCTGGGATGTTTTAGTCGAATGGAGAGAAAGACCACTACTAAAAAATTGAAAAATGCTGTTAGCCCATGCATGCATTTTTTTTCAAAGTATGTGTTTGTCAGAACCATACTAACACTCACTAAAAAATGTTACACTTTTCCCATTGTATTTCTGATAAACACCATAACCTTTTACTATGATTATAGTTTTGAAGTCAGTTTTGCTTCCCATTTATAGACAGTTTTACTTTTTGAGAATGTGAAGCACTGAAACTTGTGCAGTGGGATTAGTCAGAGTGCCCGATTTCAATAGGCATCATTCTGTCCTCTTTCTCTGTCACACTTGCTTGTCTGTTTTAAAGTGGCACAATGACCAGGGCTTTTACATTTAAATTTTCCTAACTACTCTTTATTTTCAACTTGTGTAATAATGTCTCTTTTTGATACTGTTCTGAATCAATTAAGCTAAGTAAAGACCAGCAGTAAAATGCAGAGGCTGCCAAGAATGGCCCTTCAATGTGTAAGCTGTCTTTCCACAGTTAGTAATTGGGAGTTGCTCACAGGACATTGGAGACAGTGTGTGGAGCCAGTGCTTGTGTAGGTGGAGGAGTAGATTCCCAACAGTAAACTGCTTTAGAGTAGAGCTTCTGTACTTACAGTGTTGCTTAGAGCAAAAATGAGCCACAAGTTTACGTAGCAGAAAGAGCCCAAAGGAAGATGTATGGTGTAATAGTACAGTTCATTGGGTGGAGCCTATTTTGTGTTTGGCCCAACTCTAAGTGGCATCTTTTCTATCAAGTGTGGGTGTATTTTCTACAGCTCTTAATGTATCATACTTTCAAACTTGCTCAACATTAAAAATGTTAGTGTTGAATAGCTGAGTGGAAATTATATGTCACTAGGGGAAAAAACTTTGTGCATGTACATTCAGCTGAAGCCATGGTTGGAAGTTAGAGAAATAAAAGAGCTTACAGTCTTATTCAAGATATGACACAAATATCAAAGTCATTTAAAATATTAAGCATTATATATATATATTATTGTAGATGAATTAGGTACAGGGAAGATATTGTACATAAGTATCATAATGCCATAGAATAAATGAGCAGTCTGGAGGAAGACTTTTGGAAGCCAGATTCTTAAATGGTAAAGGTACAGAGACTATCAGTGAAAATTCAGTATGAACCAGTCTATTTTGAAGTCTTACTTGGTTTTCTTAAAGCAGTAGCTCTCACCACCACACCCCTTTCCACAGTACTTGGGGCTTCCCAGCAGCTGTCTTCAGTCAGCGACTTGTACTCTCAGCATTTCACTCATGTCATTCCCCTTACTCTGATCTGCAAGATCTTAAACCATCAAAGAAATTAAAAGGAGTCTTTTCTCTTGGGAACCCTCTGTGATGACTGGATAATACTGGATCTGATTATCCTTTCTCATATTAGGAAAAAAATAGTATGTGTGGAAGAGTCTGCTAGAATGTAAGATGAATTCATAGGGAAAGGGTCTCAAGGTATAAGGGGGACTAACTAGACTTAAGGTTATGAGGGCAGTAGGAAATCTGACATGGACAAGTGAGAAAGTCATCCCAGGGACAGAAATTGTGAATGTAGGAACATTGGCAAAATCAATAAGTAGAAAAAGTTATTGGCATATGCAAGGACTTACACTCTAGGTCCATGTTTTGTGTAGGAGTGGAAAGATTGCAGCTCACCTGTTTTTTGACTTCTATCATTGCCTCTTCTTTTCTTGTCTCTGTACAAGCTATTCTTGTACTCAGAAAACTTTGTTCAACACATCTGTTGGAATGGCTATGAAATTTGATCAGAAATTTGATCACAAGTGTTAAGAACCTTCCCTACCCCCCCTTTCATGTATTCCTAACTGTATTTAATCCTAGAGAAAGGAGAGAAGACATGCTGGTTTATAGAATATGGATCAAGAGATAGCTTTTGGATGGGAGACTGAAATAAGATGATTGCATATGAGTAAAGAGTCAATACAGGAGGAAAAATTCTATAGATTCCCATTAATGGGGCATTTGAAAGGGAGAGAGCCTTTGAAAGTAATTCAGAGTTTGTAAGCAGAGGAACCAAGGAAATGATGAAACCACTTAAAACACATGGGGGTTGGAGAGGAGGACTTAAATGAAATAGTTAAGTGAAATTAGATTTCTTACTGTATGTATTCAAAGTGTTGGCAATTATCAAATGTCACTTCTTTTTGAATTAGCAGAACCACAGAGCAGTGACAGAGCTATAGTGATTTGGTTGGTCTCTTGGGATCTCTCCAGTCCCTGGTTGTGACTATTTACTGTTCAGGTGTGTAGATTGGTGATATTTACAGCTCCTTATGCCAGTAGAAATTCCTGATATTGGTTGAGTTTCCCTAATATAGGTCTCAGTCTTCAGACTTATCAATTTGTAAATCAGTGATGGATGCTTCCATGACTACATATATCATAGCACGCAGCCTTTAGCAAAATAGAGCCCTGTCGAGGACGGTTTCAGAAATCTAGAGTTTCAGAACTTAAAGAACCAGAAGTATTAGATTTGAGGTCCTGTGTCCTCAGGCTTAGAAAGTAAAAAAAAATCAAGCTGGTTTTGTAGCTTTGCTTGACAGTGAATGAAGGATAGATTTTAGCAACGATAGATCAGCCATCTTGCTTTATGATCTCCATGATCTTCAGTGGACAGACAAATGTGAAATAATCTGCTTGACTCCGGGTCACCTACTATTAGTTTTTAAAATCAAATCTTGTGATCCTCCTGATGATTCTTGCCTTTCATATATCGGTTTCATTTTAGAGATAATCCACACTATGACCCAAAGTCACTTATAATGCTGAGAAAGCACAGTTAACTGTATTATGCAATGGCCTGCTGGAAGATGCTGGCCAACTCTCTAGTAATGGAAAGTAGTGAGGTTCATTTAACAGCCTACATAGCTAGACTTGCTGCTCCATGTACTTTCTGTAAGTGTATAATGCACAGTTCTAATAGCAGATCTTATATTGGGATCTTGGATTGCTGCAATGTGGTAACACCAGATTTTCTACTGTCTTCAGGTGTTAAGTGAATGTTTGAGTCACTGTCATAGAATGGAATCTGTGAGACATTGGTTTTGGTACTATCAGCTTAGGCATCCCACATCACTTTGTCTGCCTCAAAGAAATGCTCATGAAGTAGTTACACTGGTGGTATGTGCTTCTCTGTGTTATAATTATTGCTTATAGTAGCCTAGCAAATATACAATTAACTTTAGGTGCTTTGGAGGTAAAAAGAAGATAGATAGCTGCTAAACTTGGAACTTCATGCATACCTCATTGTAGTGAAACAAATACCCATTGTGTATAGCTTTTAAACTATGGTGAAGTCAGTTGTTGAACTCATGTGTGCCTTGGTAGTTATTTACAAAAGAAGAAGCTCATGAAAACTTTGACTGATAAAGCATTTTAGACTCTTACTCTCAATTCATCTCATGCAGTTCCCCATCATTAAAATAGAAACTTACCCTGCTTCTTTTGCATTACAAACAAAAAACTTGCCATTAACTTGGGCCAGGTACCTCACTGTGTGGAATAATAACTCTTTGATATTAGGAATAGGTGCCAGGAAGTCTATAGTTAAAATTTTTTGTTCAGTTTATGGGCCCTTTTACTCCATAATCTTGTCCATTCAGAAGCCCACATAAGAACAAATGGAAATTACACTTCTTCTATTTCTTTGACGACTTGGTGAAATGTTCCTAACTATTGCCCTGTTTGGCAAGTTGTTTTGCACAGTTCCACTCTTCCAAACTGAAAACTTTGACTCAGCGGTGAAAGGGAATTACGCAGGACTAGAAACAGGAATATAGGGAATGTGGAATTAGGGAAGGGACAAATGAGACCAGTCAAGTGAGGTAAAACCTGGATTTGGAGCAGAGAATGGAGACTGAGTGCATTAGCTAGAATAGGACTGCTTCACGAGGTGTTTACACTATACAACTCTAGATGGCTCCTTTAGATCCAGTGGCCAAGGTACCCTTGTTAAAAAAAAATATTTCTATCATGGAAGCATAAAGTCTATTAATGAAAAGAACTTGCATATGGGTCCCCTTGGTGTTTCCAAAAAAAAATGTCTTGAAAATCATCTGTATAGTGTTATCAGATGAGACTTCTAGATAAAAACTATAGGATAAGTAGTTTATCACAAAATAATGAACATAACCACTTTCTGGTCATTATCATTTTTCTTTTCATATCTGTGAACATAGTTATAAATACCCAGGTATTCATATGTATCTTTTTTTTCAGCCTGTGTATTTAGGTAGTCATACTCCCTACTTAAATATGTGAAATTTCTTTTATGTAGTTTGTTCAGTTATTCTCCATAAAAAAATACAGAACAGATAATACTAAAGGATAGAACCAACTATAATTTCTGATTTTAGAATGCAGTCGTAGGAAGGCATTCATTGAACATACTCATCTCTTCTACACCTTGTCTCTAGTGTAGAGACAAGTTTTGGAGGTACCAGGGTGAGTTAAATTTGCAAATTACATTCTCAGAGAGAACTGGAATATCAGCCATGTTTGGTTAATCAGTTTTTCCCTAATCATGCAGATGTATACTGATTTTAGCAATTAAAAATATATTATGATAAAAAACAGAATACAAACCTACTCTTAACAAATTTTAAGTGTACAGTACAATACTGTTAACACAATGTTTAGCTTATTTTTAAAGGTACATACAGGGGCTTCTACCTAAATTAACTAATCTTTCACAGGAATTTTGAAGTCTTAAAAATAAAATGTATTGGAGATGTACAGAGCCTGTTTATATAACAGCCAAATTTAGGTTTTGAGGTATTTATTTTTCCAGACTTATGGAAAATTATAAGTAAACTGGATTAAAGGCATTAGAGCCTGAAATAACGGTTTAAAAACATGTTTCAAACTAGTAGCATTTCAGCTAGTATTTCACCTGGTGTTTGTCATTTGCTTTATTAGTATATTTAATACCAATTAAGTGTATTTGAAAAGAATGCAATTTTCAAGCCTTCCCTTTAGATTATTATCCTTTCTTCTTGAGTGTTTTCTAATGAATTCTGTGGTAAAAATATAAAGAAATGTCTTTGTCTCTGACTTTATTTTTGATCACTTTGAAGGTGAAAGGACCAAGGCATTAAAGCGGAACATTAGTTTTGATAGTTGAACTCAATGTTTCTGAGTAAATATGTTTTTAGGAAATTGGAAGATACCTTGCCAAATGGGATATTATAAGTAAGATCTTTAAGTCCATGTGTGCTTAACCACTTTAGTTTAGAATGTCTTGAAATTGCTTATAGTATACACATTTGTTTTTAATAAGAAGTTTGTATCTAACTGTGGTAGTGGCATCTATGAAACAATAGACATGTTCAAGTCTTGTGTGGTGAAAATTATTAAATTAACCTGTTATTTGGGTTCTTTGTTCTTAGGAGAATGTGGGATTCTTTGTTACTTAAAAATTCTACTATTGATTTATAATGCATTAATTTGGGTTCTGGAGCAATTTCTAACTTCTTCCATTTAGAGATGGCCTTTGAAATTCTAAAAAAGAAAGTAGAATTTCCACCACGATGATCTATTTGCTTGTAGACATTTAAAAATGACTATTTGGTCGGGCATGGTGGCTTGTGCCTGTAAGCTTCAGCCTATGAAGCGGCCGGGGCTAGGGATCACGACTAGAGACCTGCCTGGGTCCCATAGCGAGACCTAGTTCCAAAAAAAAAAAAACAAAACAGCTGGGCATGGTGGCACGCGCCTGTAATCCCAGCTGCCTGGGAAGCTGAGGCTGGGGATTGCTTGAGTCTGTGGTACCCTGGGCAATGAGAGCCTGCGGTTCCATGGGCAAAAATAATGAGACCTAGTCTCAAATAAATAAATAAATAAATGAAGGAAGGAAGGAAGAAATAAATAAATAAATAAACAAACAAACAAATAAATAAATAACATATCTCATATTCCAAACTGGTACTGTTCATATTATGGTAAATCTGTATTTCAGTTCAACAGGTAGGTAATACAGTTGTAGGTGGAACATTACTGCACTCATTTTTAGATGTGAGTGAGAAGTCTATAAAATAGGCATAATCCTTGCTTTCTAGTTTGCAGTCATTTTGAGGAGACAAGATTCATGAAACAGTATTGAGGTGACATATGATTTAATGTACAAATGAGTGCTGGAGACAGAGGTCTTTTGGAGTTTGGGCCAAAGACTATTGTAAACTGAGGGTTTCATAGACAAAGTCAGATTCAGGCTGGGTAGGTCTTTCATAGGTGAATAAAGCATTCTAGATAGGGAAACAACTTAAAGACACAAAGGTCGGAATGATGATTGTGCAGTAGTCAGTGGGTACCAATCAAAGTAGATTGAAGTGGGGGAGAAATTAGGAAGAAGGGGCACCACTCAGGAGACTTACTGTAACAACAACAGTCTGCTAGTTTACAGTTTTAAACTATTAGCAGCCTGTGATTGCCACTTTCTTGATAGTTTCTCTTTTGTTCAGTTAATTATGCCTCAGCAGCTCCTTTAATGTCATGAATGCCATGGATAAGAGACTAGGAAATAACATAAGCAGGAGTCTACTGTGCTTTCATTTATCAGTAGACACCCAGGGTAAGTCAGTTAGATTAACATTAGTTAGATTAGCCTTTGCCTGAGTGCCTTCTATGTTTGTTGTTTATTCTTGTAGACTTTAGTGTCCCAAACTTCAAGTTAGGAAATAGCTACAAAGATCATGCAGTTTAAAAAAACTAATTATTATAAAGTTAAATGACTTTAAACCACTTTTTTTCCTCCCTAAATTGAGAATTTACTTGAATGTTGTGAATTTTACCCATGAAAGTAGGTACTGGGTGTTTTCATAATTACTGGACTGCATTTGTTAAATGATGTCATTTGTTAAATTAGCTTAAATGTAGTTTAGTCTAATGGGTGTGTTCCTTAATGGTTCATAACATGTCCTATTCAGGAATGCTACAAGTCTAAGACAGAAACTATATAAACAAATTTTTGAAATGTCTTATAGCATATTTAGAAATATTTGTATTTCTAACAGCATATTTTTATTATATTATTATTATTATATTATTATTATTTATTATCAATCAAACAGTATATTTTTATTATATTATAATAAATAATATTATTTTTATTTTATTATAAATTACAATAGAACAGCATACTTTTGTGTAGACCAGTTACTTTTTGAAGAAAAAAATAAAATTCTCAATTTCTGTTTTTTTTGTCTTTAATTAAGACATAAGTTCTTGATCAGTGATCAATATAAAGCTGTTTTATTTTTAGTAACTCTCTTATTATCCAAAATATAAGGAAACAGTTTCTCAGCTATGAGATCTCTCATAAGTTCTCCCCAAATAAGCATGAATGTTATGTCACTGTACTCTGGATGTACACTGTTTTCTATGTAGTCAGTTTATAAGTAAATGAGTCTCATGTCGTAGCCTTGAATTATGAATAGTCTGTAATTTGAATTACATATCACTACCATGAATTGAAAAAGTACCATATGTTAAAAGAAATGGTATTTTTGATTCAGAATTTTTCAAGAAGAGATGGATTTTTATCTATATAGTATTTCAAACAAGTTGGAAAAATTGACTAGCTACAAAGATGGAATTTTCAAAAATAAGCTATATTAGTTATTATGAAGTCAAATGACTTTAAACCACTTTACTCCCTAAATTAATGAAAATTTACTTGGATGTTGCAAATTTAACCCGTATAGTATTAGGTAGACCTCAGCTACATCCTAGGTTAGGAGGCCAAATGAAATCCAGTGGTTCCCAAGAACAGACCACACAAAGTTACCTGATTACTCTGGACATGTTTAAAAGGTGAATACCCTCCTCAGGGAGGTAATTTTGTTTTTACAGAGTTGAACCATTTAAATGCCATTTCATTTTTCACAGGCTTCAAACAATAGGCATGTTAAATAGGCAGTGGCCTCCATAGTGTAGCACACAATTAAGGAAAAAAGTCAGAGGTTTTCCGTTTTGGCTGAGGCAAGAGAACAAGTCAATTCCCATTTTAATGTGAAAAAATGGGTGTGGGTCCAAAAGTTCTGGGTTCCTGTCTCCACTGGGCTACTCTTAGAACTTTGCTGTGTTTATTTCAATACAGTCTAGACAAATTCAGGTCAGATTTTACAGAAGAGGAACGTTTTAATCTTGAAAGTTTTTCACTTTCATGACAAGTTAGTCACCATCCCATAATAACACTTCATTAACCCTTTACTAATTTAAATTTGCCTCATTTTAGCAGAGCCACTGGTGCTTTTCTCAGATTTGTTATTACATAAATTTGAATAGTTTTGACTTCCAATCTCTCCCAAACCAAAATTGAAATATAAATCTAGAATGATCCCTTCTCTTTCCCTTCCTCAATATAATTTTTCTGTGGCGTTTTCTCATTTTGAGAGAAGCAGTTTTAAAAATCTGAAAACTTTTTATCAGCTGCATTATAGAGTTTTTGTCACTTAAATTTTAATTGTTTACCGCTTTGCATTATCTAGAAAGTTATTTGTTTTGCTGGTTTTCCAAATTGGAGAAGTGGAAAGTTGTAAATATATAATTTCTAAGTTTTTTCAAACTATGGATTTGAGTAGCTCAAGGGGTATATAAGCATGATTTAACTGGATTGATTTTGAATACAGGGTATTGTGAGATCTCAGAGATTTCTAGAAGTTTTTCCGAGGAGGTTTGAAAGCAGAAAATAAGTGGGAATTTCCTGTGTGCTCTTTTCTATGTCTTACCTTAAAATGGGTATCTTTTTTCTGCGTGGATAACTGAAACTATAAGATCTTTATGTGGATTCATTTGATGCTGTTTGGTATTTGGGGACCTGCCTGGCCATATCACATCTAACTGTACACAAGAGGGTAAGAACATGCGTGCATGGTTCTCAAGGAACTATGGAATAGGCTTTCATCACCCACTTACCTTTTACTCTGCCATTCCATTCCTATGGAAGATTGGAGTGCTTAGAAGTGATTTGGTAGTATTTATTCTTTTTCTACTGCTTTGTTATATACTGCATGTTTCCAAATATTTAAATAAAAATTTCTTAATAATATCTATGGGGACATTTTTAATCTGTTGGACTAAAATTGATTTTAGGAGGGTTGGCAAATACACTGAATTATACATTTGATAAATAAAAAAACCTTTGTTTTTAATAGAAAGTGTGATGTGTCTATGCTGATATTAATATAATTTAGATGAATAAGATTAATTATAAGAAGAAATCAAGAAATCATAAGTTATTCTGAAAGCTCAAATAATATTTTAACTTGTAATTTCCTTCATAAAATGCTTTATGGCAGATTTGTTTATGTCATAGATCTAAATCAAAGTTGAATCCAACATATTACACTAACTTATCCAAAATTATTGTCTTCTGGCTAAGAACCAACACAGCTTTTTGACTCTTAAACTATTTCCTTAAGTTAATCACCAGCAATAAAAATTGCTTTATTTGGTATTTGGGGGCTGTTTTTTTTGTTTTTTTTTTGTTTTTGTTTTTTTTTTTTCAAAACAAAAAAATTTTTTTTTATCATTTCCTGAGTTACTGTGCAGTTTACAATGCAAGGAAAACATCCAGGCATAATCAGATGATAGGATAAACTTACTAACTTAGCAACTCATTACACATATTAACTTTAAACAAGATCCAGATTCTTCAAATTAATGTCTTGGCAAAAGAAATATTATTTAATCAAGGACTGTAATGTTTGCTCATAAGTTCTTGAAATTGCAGATTTTAGTTCCATGAATTTGAAAGGTACATATTAGTGTGACTTACCATGCTACCTTTATTATATGCTTGTGCTGATTTTTAAAATATATGTGGAATAGAATAGTATAACTCTAAAAATGATAGCATCATAAATATCCCTGAAACTACGATTAATGTTAATTTTTATGAGTGATTTATTCTATGTTAAGGATCTCAGTTTAACTTGATTTTCTCAGAAAAAAATCATCATGACCTTGTAATTACTTACATTAAGTCAGTGATTCTCAACGTTTTACTCCTGTGCATGACTCAGTGCCTTCCAGGCTGACCCCCTCCCTCTCCCCAACATATTAATGTAAAACTTTAGGCTTTACTTTAAGAGCGGACAGGGCATTTATGTGAAAAGCATTGCATGTCTCATCCTCCTCATGTCCTCTCCCTCTCCCACCTAGGATACACATAGTTACTAGCAGGTCATTTTCATGTCATAATTGAAACTAAACTCAAGAATTCCCAGAATTATCCAAATGGAGACCCATTTATGCTGTTGTGTTTCATCTATTAGTGTGATGTTGATGTTGTCATACTTTCATAACTTATAATTTGGTTTAGCATTTTAATGAATAGTCAACTGTATATGATAGAATAGTAAATTTTCTATTAAAATGAGTTTTTAATGTTTGATTCTTTATAACAGTCAATAATTAGAACTTATTATCATCATCTTCCTCATTTCATCTAAGAAATACATTGGGATATCAGCTGCTGCGAGCCTTGTCATTGAACTAGATGCTGTGCCTTTAGTTCCACCCTTACTCAGATAAGTCAGTCTCTCATGTTCTTTTATTTTAAATTAAAATGCATGACTTTTTAAAAGGAAAGAAAATCTTAAAATACATGAAATGCACCCAAACGTTGACAATAATAAATGCTTCCTAAAATTGCATCTGTTATCAAAAGCACATTTATTTACTTGTACTCACCAAAGGGTAAATTGGAATATAAATCTAGACTGATGATATTTTCTCTCTTCCAACTTTATAGATTTCCATGAATTTTTAACTTAGCAATTTATATGCAGATATCACCAGGGACCCTAGTACTTCACTGGGCAGTTTTAAGAGCTAAAATTTGCAGGCTGTTTAGAAGCCATCAGTTCCTGAATGATTTTCAAACTCAACTAAAATGGGATTTCCAGAAGATTGGAAAAGGCCTCAGAAAATCTATTGCTTATAAGGGCAATAGAAACACTGCAGAAATCTTCAAAACCAACATTTTAAGAATTCTAGAAATTAACCAAAGGCCTTCAACAACCAGAGTAGCATTTATTTTTTTTAAAAAAAAGTTGATTTTAAGTAAGAACAGTGAACTTTTTTTGTTTCAATTTGCCTTAGTCCCATCTCCCTTTCCCCAGTTCCACAATAGCTTTGGAAAAACCAGCAAGGTTGCAAACACAGCAGCTATGAAACTAGGAACTCTGGAGGGGCCATACTCCCCAAATGCGCCAGTCCTAGAGAATTGTCACTATTTGATTTATCAGGCAGCTCCCTGGAAAGGCCCCATTCACAGGGCTTGTCTTTATTTGACTTTACTCATCCATGCTCATGGTAAAGCTCTATCTTAGGGCATTTGTTGAAAATCATCAGAGGCAGTTATTTAACTTTGCAGTGTCCTGAGGTGTAGTGCTAACTTTCAAGAGGGGCAAAGAAATGGCTGGCAGAAATATTTTAAGAGG
Organism: Uropsilus gracilis; assembly: GCA_004024945.1. Taxonomy (NCBI): domain Eukaryota; kingdom Metazoa; phylum Chordata; class Mammalia; order Eulipotyphla; family Talpidae; genus Uropsilus; species Uropsilus gracilis. The sequence continues at coordinate 22,054 of PVHY01000802.1, forward strand.
AAGATCTGGGAATGAAATAGGAAGCTTAAAAAACCTCACACAATATTCTTGGGTTTTTAGAAGGACATAAACATACACAGAGTTGCCCACCTGCTCAGAAAAACCTGAGGTGACCTTACTCACTTCTGGCTCATGTTGGCAATGTGCACACAAAGGAAATGAACGCTAAAGATGAGCTGTAAACTGTTGGAATATTGAAGGCTTGCCCAAACACACCTCATACCTTGGCAAATGGTAAAAGATATATTGATCCAAGACATTTTAGAAAACCTTTTTTAAAGTAGCTGAATCTGAAGCTAATTGACCACAGACTTGAAGTGGCTGTACACCACAGGGAAGACAAACTTTTAACAGAATTAGTCTAGGAAAGTGACCAATTAGCAACAACGGCAACAAACTTTGGGGAGGGATATGGTTATTGAAATATCTAGTTTCCAATAACAAAATTAGATAAAATCAGTAACAGTATAGTATGGCACATAAATAGGAAAATAAGCAATCAACAGAAACTGTCCCTAAGGAAGCCTAGATGTTTGCTTGATAATATTTCAAATTAGCTGTTATAAACTATATTCAAAGGAAATCATGTCTTAAAATGAAAGTACATGACTGTCTCACTAAGTAGATAATATCTGTAAAGAGAGAAATCGTTTTAAAAAGGAAAGAACCAAATAGGAAATGTGGAGTTGAAAATTCCAGTAACTGAAATGAAAATTTTACTAAAGTGGACCAACAGCAGATATGAACTGGCAGCACCAAGAATCAGCAAACTTGAAGACTGAGATTTCCCTATCTGATGAACTAAAAGAAAAATAAGAATGAAGAAAAATGAGGGGAACATCAGAGGTTTTTAGGACACCATCAAATTTACGAATATATACATAATGGAGTTCCAGAAAGAGAAGAAGCTTAATAATGGAGGGAATAATCTCAAATTTGATGGAAACCTACAACATTCAAGAAGCTTACCAGAGGTTTTTAGGACACCATCAAATTTACCAATATATACATAATGGAGTTCCAGAAAGAGAAGAAGCTTAATAATGGAGGGAATAATCTCAAATTTGATGGAAACCTACAACATTCAAGAAGCTTACCAGAGGTTTTTAGGACACCATCAAATTTACCAATATATACATAATGGAGTTCCAGAAAGAGAAGAAGCTTAATAATGGAATAATCTCAAATTTGATGGAAACCTACAACATTCAAGAAGCTTATCAGACTCAGGATAAATTCAGAAGGTTCTACACCTAAACATATGGTAGTCAAATTTTTGAAACACAGAAAACAGAATCTTGAAAGAAGCAAGAGAGAAGGCATATATTACAGACTAGAAAAAAATCCCCTCAAGGAGATTAACAGTGGATTTCCCAACAGAAACTGGAATCAGAAGGGCAGTGGGATGAAAGACTCAAAGTGCTGAAAGAATTGAACCTTTGATCAAGTATCTTTTATGTAATAAGACTATCATCCATAGACAGTTTCTTATTCAAATGAATGAGAAATCAGGACATTCCCAGATTAAAAAAAAAACAAAACCTGAGAGAATTTGTTGCTGTAGACCCACTCTATAAGAAATAGTAAAGAGAAGACTTCAAGCTGATATACAAGCGCACTACATAGTAACTTTCGTACAGATAACTAAGTGAATGTAAAAGACAGTCATCTTTGTAACTCTTCAATCTAATTTAAAAGACGGATGCCCAAAGTTATAATTGTAAAACTGTTAATAGACATATCACTTATAAAAGTGTAGTATGAATGATAGTATTGGCTTAAAAGAGTAGAGGCAGGAGCAGAACTATAGCAGAGCAGAGATTTTTGTATATTGTTGACATTGATTGCTATCAATCAAAGCTAAAGCTTTTAAAAATTAGGATGTCAATTATAATTCCCAGTACAGGCATTAAAAAAATGACTCAAGCTAGGTATAAAGAACTGCATAAAAGCTGGGTTAAAAAGCTTTACAAATCTCAATGCTTTGACATTCAGGTTAGACTCTGTAAGATTATAATTTTTTTTTTAATTTTTAAAACATTCTAGTTTATTTTTCCACACTGTAGGATTTCTACCCTCAGGTGTGGTCACCATAGTTTTCTCACTAACAAATTGCCCAGTCTTCTCATTCCACTATGATCTCCTGTCCTCTCTTCACTCCTCTCCCTCTTTCCCTTCACCCTCCCCCTCTTCTCCTAAGTGTCTCAAATCAAAGTTAATTTTTATATATGACATTTCATTATTTAAGCAGGTACTATTATGTTTCCTATGTAGACTATTTTGGGCTATTTCTAGGTAAATCTTAATAAAATAATAAAAACTTCACTGGTTCCCAGGGTATTTTCATAGATTAAGAGTTTGTTTTTATTCCAGTTTTTAATTTGAGAAAACTGTAGCAAAGAGAATTTTTGTCTTGCCTATTTCATTTTAGTATGATTTCTAACATTTTGAGAATCACAGTACTCAAGCATTTGTTTTGTAACCTAATTCCTCTTTCCTAAAATTGCTTAATAGTGTATATTTATTTTTGAAATTAAAATTTAAGAGTTTTATGTCACCCCTCAAGGAACTGAAGACAGTTAAAAATCTTACTGAGCTTGCTTGCCTCTCTCTCTTCCAGAACTAATTCCAAGAGCCCTTCAGTCTGATGTATAGCATCTGTCACAAAATGTGTATATCTGTTACCCAGAAAGTTGTTTTTAGCTCAGTGGAATCTCTCAAGAGACTGTGGAAAATTATTTTTTTTCTGAAATAAGTATGGCACATCAATGAAAAAATGTTGAATCATCTTTATAAAAACAGGAGTTTTAGAAGTGAATTATCTGTCAACATAAAGACTAAATGCATTCTTGAAAAAGTTAATTGATATAAATATTTCTTAAAAATTTACCATGGCCAAGGCACTGTGGGAGATTCAAAGGTATGATGTGGTCCGTGTCCTCGTCAAGGCTTACAATTGAAGACAAGAGTCAAGGGTCATAATATGATTTTTTTTTAAAAAAAATTTGCTGTTTTCAGTAATATAAATATCAAAAATAACAAAGAATTAAGTGTTTATGTATCCTAACCTTTTGAATCTTACATAATTCACTTAGTAAAGTTACAGAATAGAGTTACAAACTTGTATATAATAAATTCTGTTCAACTTGCATTAAAATATTGGTGCTTAGGTCCTTTGGGGAGAAAATTAGTTCTAATTTTGACTTGCACTCAACTCTGTTTATTTGAAAGAGTAGTGTGGGTGACAAAATGATTAAAGTTTTGAACAGTTTTGAATGATCTTGAGCCAGCCACAGATGGCATGAAACAAGGGTTGCTCTGCTGGGGGGTGGGGCATGGAGGCGAGGGGCTGGCATTCAGGATCAGGGGTCTAGGGTAGACAAAGCAAGAGTCCTTGCAAATAGGAAGCTATTGAATTGGTGCTCTCAGAAGGGACTGCTGTCTTCTTCCCTCTCCCTCTAGGGATCTTAGTCTCCTTATTTAGCATTTGTTTACCAAGTTAAAACAAAGGGTAGCTTAGCAATTTTGTTAGTAGTGTTTCAGTTTAGAAGCAAGCTGTACCTGGTTGAAGAAGAGAGTATGCAGTACCCATAGCACAGAGTGCTAGTTTCATATCCATGAAGTCAGAGCAGCATACTCAAGCCATAGGGCTTGTTAGCTAAGAGAGTCTAATTTTGTATAATAATATGCTTATGAAAGTCTTCTATTTGCCTTCACAACAAGCTCATTGTACCATTTTAAGCAGTTATAAACTAATGATATTTTGAAAGTTATTTTTAAAGAATGAAACTTTAAATGTTCTGTCTTCAGAGGTGATTGACTTAGATATTACTGTGGGAATGAGATAGATAAGGCTTCCCTGCCTTTAAGAAGTTTATGCTCTAGTAAGAAAGCTAAATTATGCACTGAAATAACTAATGCCAAGGAAAAATGAAACTTAAGAAATGATAATCATGGATTTTGATTAAGATGATTGATGAAGCATATAAACGTTAAAGTAGGAAGAAAATACATATTTCCACAGAAAATCTTGCCTTCACTCAGATAAGCTGGCATCTTCTTTGGCATTGGTGTCCAGGGGTGGACAGTTGTTGACCTGAGAATGACTATGCTAATGAAAAGTTACTTTTCATCCTTCTAGAACTGGAGTTCTGAAGAGTAGATCAAAAGAAACAAACAGGATAATAGGTCAAATTAATTAATTTTCCCTAAATATGACCAATATTGTGCCAGGCACAGCTAATCCTATAATACCTTCCCCTTTAGCAGCTCAGTCTCCCAGGAAAACCCACAATGCTGAATCAATGGATGAACTGATCCTTGAACCCTATCACATAATCCTCGGGCCTTATAAACTGAGTAAGGGAAATATACCAGATGGAAGAGGTACATTAAAACTTTCTGATAGGAAAACTGTGCCCCTGAATGAACTTTCTTTTGAAGAGATAGGTACAAATGTAGTATGAAATTCATAAGACACAAGAGGACAATAACATATGTATCTCCCTCCTACCCCAGCCACCCTCTTCCCCCTCCCTGGGGTAACCACTGCTATCACTTATGTATCTTAGAGTTCATCTGCACATATACTAGCTTTTATGTACTATGTGGTATGTATGTACCTTTTTTGATTTGCACAAAGGGTACCACATATTCATACACATTTTTTTCTACAGGTTTGTTTTTGTTTTTGTTTTTGTTTTTCAGTCAATCTTCTACATCAGCACATCTGGAATACCTACTTATTTTAAATAGTACAGAGATCCCATGTTCCCATCTCCCAGCCTTCCCCTGCTGATGTCTTACACAGCTATATTATTGATACCAATAAATTGATTGCTACGGCATAACAGGATAGACTATATTGCCTGTTCTTTTTTAATGCCTGATACTCCATTGCATGGATCTACCATACTTTATTTAACTAGTATCTTATTGATGGACATTAAAATCGTAGCATTACTGGTACAGAGAAAGATAGGAGACAATAAACATCCATGTGTTCAGGGACCACTGCTAGCATATATTTCCCTTTCTATGAATTAGAAGAGAAGTGCCCTCTCTAGGTGGTTGCAGCAGTGTAGTTGCATAGCTTAGAAAGCAGAATATAACCTCGATAACTGTATTTAGTACCTCTACATTTACATCTTTGCACCTAACTGGACATTTAGAGTAATAAAGTATAATTTACAGTTTATAGCATAACATTGATTTTGCATTTTGAATCTTTGAAACTGTCTCCTTTCAGGATTGACATGTCCTCCCACACTGATCCCCACCTGTAACTCTTATCAGCCCTCCCCAATCTCAGTCATTGAACCTTTTCTATCTGTGTGTATGTCTGTCTCCCTCTGATGGTATGCTGAACTTCTTTGATTGTAGAGACCTCATGTCTTCATCTTTGTGACTTCCTTCTTCTCACTCCACTATTATCTACCTACGTTGAATATTGTTTTTTTTGTAAAGGTGTTGAGTACATTTTTGTTTAAAATTTGTCTTAAGACAAGGAAGTTAACAGCAGTGAACTTTTTAATTTGCTAGATACTTGGAAAGGTGTCATGAATTTTTTTAAAACAAAATTAGTTTGAATTAAAGTTCCCACCCATTCTACACTTGGAGGAGAAAAGGAGATGTTATGAAGTTAACCACATTCAGTCTCAAAAACATTAAGCATTATAGTATTGAAAGGAAGAAAACAGAGTAGCTGAACTGCTTGTGAAATTATAAGCAGGTTATTGGGTCTTGGTTCCACTGAGTATTTAAAAGTGCGAATAAGAGGAACCTTTTACAAGGGTATTTTAAGGATTCAAAATATAGAGAGAAATAATACATACTATTAGAGAATAAAAAGCATTTTAATTTCTAACCATAAAGAACCTTATGTACTTTATATGTAGTATATGCTTACATTCAGTAGGTGCAATTTTGAGGAGTTGCATAAATCTTACTCTGAAAATACTTTAATTGTGTCTTGTATATGACATTGATTTAGGCTGAAATGATCTACTTATGCCACTGACATTTTCATTACTCTTAAGTACTAAAAATGTAGGGATTTTTTTTTTTGGTTTTTCTTTTCCCCTCCCCAAATACTAGGAATGTTTTATGAAATTTTAACTATACAAAATATTTCATTAAAATTTATATTATTGAAACCACATGTAGTACAAATCACTCAAAGAATGGAAATGTATTCTTAAAACATCTTCTAATGCATATACTAACCTAATTGGCATACATTTAATACAATTGAAAAATTAAATTAGGTTAACAATAGCAAAATAACTTGGCTCTGAAGAATAAGCTCATGGCATAGGTAGTCAGTGAACTTGATATCCAAATCGGGTAGTAGTTATGTGTGTGACAACTAAAAAAAAGTGTAAGAGTCTGAAAAGTTGTGCTGAATAAAACTGTTGAGGAAAATCTCTTCCTATCTAACATTTACAGTGATTTATCAAGTGACAGTTGCTTTGCCAGTAGCACATAAATATTTTTTCATCATAGGGAGTGACTGTTATTGGAAGAGAATTGAAAACATTTGTTTTCTTTGATTACTTACTGTAAATAATCTTTTGTAACCAAACCAACAAATGAGCACTGCAGTGCTCCTTATCGTAATGAGCCTAGTCATTTGTTGGTGTAGAGGCTCTGCTATCTTGATGTTAACTATAATGGGTTTCTTACCTGTGTCCCAGGAAATAAAGCAAATTGGGTTGATTTCAGTAGGATTCATTTCTTAGCTTTAGTGCTAAAATCAGATTGTATGCAACTCTGAATCATAGTTCTATAAATTCTTGGCTATACTAAGTAAATTACAGTATATCTTCCAGTACAATTATAAGAATACTCTAACATACAGGAATTCTTCCTTGAGTATTTTTATGATTAAAGATTAATCTCTTCTTGAACTTCGATGGATAGGTTTTCATCCAGCTAGTATTGAGTATCGGTGTCATCTACTTGAATGCCATCTATGTATTTGACAGTTGGAGTTTAAAGAATAGTGCCTTTTTGATTTCACAAGCTTTCTTACAGGGATGAGTAATATGGACACATCTACCTTTTAAGCATGTACATTTATGTTACATATTTCTTTTTTCCCCCACACCCTTATGTTATGTATTTCATACTAATCTTTGTAGACTTCCAGTATACATAGAGTATTTTATTAACTTTCTTTTCTATCAGGGCATATACAAGCACATAATTTCTACTTAACATTTCAGTAGCTATAGCTATAAGGTATGTTTCAACTCAGTATAAATTGATGTAATTAAATTATATATACATATTTATATCCCTTATCTAAGGAGCCCTAATGCAGATAGTTCAAAGTAGTAATTTCCTTTCCTCCTTTCTTTGGCTTTTTCTCTCATTCATTGAACTATCTGTGGGTGTCCCTTTTTTCTTGCTCTCTGCCATCATTGGAGTGGCCCTGCTTCCAGCCAGTATCTAAAAGAAAAGCATGGGCACAGTAGATAATGGGGAGTTGATACTCATGATTATACATGAGAATATATTAGTCATGTTGATGTTCATGTATTTGGTGCAGAGGATTCATGGGAGATTTTGAATTATGTTTCAAAACATTAGAATTTAGAATGTGATTTGTGAGGAGGGGACTAGACATTCCAGTCAGTGAAAACATAAACAGAACTGATTTGAATATTTTTGTTTAGGGAATTCTCAGGAAATTAGGGTATTTGAGAAATCATGAGTCAAGAGAGGTAAGACTAGAATGACATAAAATTCAAGTACGCATTTTGACTTGATTTGGTAACCTATGGGAAATGTTGTAGCAGTTACATGGTTGAATAAAATGAGAGGTTGGTCACATTTAAAATCCATCATGTTGAAGAGAATATGGGAATATTTTATCCCTTGTGTTCTACATAGGGCTAGCTGTGAAGTTGAGGTTGAAAGAAAGAATAGATTACAAATAATAATATGGAAGGAAATGGTATGTTTATTATTTTACTGAACCTTGTGGGTAGTGAGCTGGAGGTTCATGTTAAGCTCACATTATTCATCCAAGGGGAAGGACTGTGCCATCACCCTATGGATTTTTGAAGAGTTCTGTCAACCATATACTGATGAAGTCCTGTATAGTAAGGTCTATATTTTTATCTCCAGGTATACTTCAGAATTTTAGTTTTCTTTCAATTCCTGAGAGTGCAAATCTGATTCCCAAAATTCTGGTAGGGCTTGTGGGGAAAATCAAGAGAAATGGTGTTTGCTGAGAACTTATAGAGCATTACCCTGCTGGGTGTTTTGCACACATGCTTTTCTTCCATTGTGCCAACAAGTAATATCTTCTGTAGGGGCAAATATATGGGTGAGTGAGCATTGTGCTGAGAGAGAATTCTCCACCCTGCCAAAGCCTTTCTTTCTATAGAAATGTCTAAAATGATGGTGCTCTTTTGGCTCTTTGACCAGAAACTTTCTTTTGAATCTATTTTTTGGTTTGTACTATCTAGTGACTCCAAACTACAGATCTTGAGGTAAAAGTACTGTCTCCTGTTTTAGTCCTCTTTTCTTGCTTCCCCAAGTCCTCATAGCAACTGTCACCTTCTTCTGTGCCTCATCACTACTTATTAATAGCTATTTTCTTGTTTGCTGCTTGTTTTTTCTATTTGTTTGGTCACTTTATATTATAAACTTCTAAGAGTAGGGAAGATCTTTTTTTCATTTATGATCCTCAGTATACTGTAGCACACATTAGAGAAGGTACTTCATATTGGGTTGTTTTACGAAATTGACTCTTTTCAGTTGCAGTCTGGCTACTCATCTTGTTTATGCTTGTGGGATGGCCCTGTACTATTTTCTCTATTGAGAAAGAATGGGGCAAGGAAAACCTCTTAACTTTCTTTGGAGTATCTCAATCTATACAACTGTAGGCTTTGTATACCTAGTTCTGACTTGACTCTAGATAACAGAATCTTCCAAAAGTATCATATTCCCAGCTCTAACCTTTACTGAACAGTGCCATATAGGTTCCTAACCTGGAAGACTGGGGTATAAGAAATGGTTGAGGTGAGGAATTCTGGATAGCAGTATGAACACTGATTTCTTCCCGAGAACAATACCCAGGAAACCAGAGAGTCCCTGGCTCCCTAAGAAGGTGGAACTGTTCCAGATTGAAATTAGATCAAGTCATGATTATTGCTGTCACTCTCACTAAGGCTGTACTCTTTCAAACTCAACAACAAGGTGGCCTCTTTTCTTAGAATTGGAGAGAAAACCTCAATGATTTGAAAGCTCCTATTCAACTAAGTCTGGAGAGACTGCATTTCCCTGATCTGCAAACCTCTGATTCAACAACTCCTTTCGTGTAAGTCACATCAATTGACTGCAAAGTTAGTGTATCTCTGAATTGTGATTTCTCTTTGAGAATAGCATCCTTGGAAGGAAAATTGACATGACAATAAGAAATGATTTAGTCTTTATCCCCTTAATTTGACATCCCACTCTTGAATTTTAATCAGTAAAATTCTTTTCATCTTTCTTAACTCTGCTACTTTCACAAGAACGTAAATGTTCAAGCTAATCTACCTCTGTCTTACTTGCCAGCAACAGGTCTTATCATTGAATCACTGGCCACTCGCTCTCCTAGCCAGTCCCATTTATTTTAGTTTTATTTTATTTTATTTAGATTATAAAATTTATTCTGGTTGACAATTTAGGCCGTAGACATGTACATAAAAATTCCATAAAAGGGATCAATATGTGGGGGGGGTGAAGGGGAGTGGAGATGGGAGGGAGTGGTCAGGGAGGGAAAGTGGTGGGTGATCCCCAGGGAATACAAAGATATGAAACACATATATAAACAAATAAATTAAGAAAAAAAAAAGGAATCAGTACAATTTTTATGCTGGGGAGAAGCAGCTGTCCTTTCTGCCTGGCACTATGCAGATGGCTCTCTTTTTCTTTCTCCATTCCCTAATAATGCCAGTCCCATTTTTATAAACTGTGGCTAAAAAATTCTGCTTTTTTTGTCCCTTTTATCTCAATAAACTGTTAGCTAATAAACATGATTTAGTATTGAAGGACCTTGTGTCCCTCTTTACCATCAAAGACGATGAATAGTCCAAAAGAACCCTTCAACTGACATTAAAATACAATACTAGCTAATCTAGGATACACATCATAAATCTGATGATCTTTTAGTAATGTTGCCAGATTTTGGTCAACAAGCTTATGAAACCTGGTGGAAAGGAAAAAGATCACCCCGCAAGTAACTTTTCATATATACTCTAAATTTTAGGGGTCATATGCCCATATAGCCTTCATCATTCAGTGTGAGTCATTACCAAAGACTCTATGAGGATATTGTGAAACACTGCAGTTCTTTAGCCATGCTGGTATTAGGTTCTTTTAAAAATAGATGACTTCCAGATGGTAGCCATGTATTCTAGATTTCCCAGGATAGCCCTAATTTTAGTTTGTCCCATCATGTCCATAAGTATACTTACATTCATCAGACACTGTGCCAATTTTTGGTTTAGAAAATATGGACACCAGATATATAAGGTCTTTCTTCTTGCTAAAAGAGTTCATCACAGCATAGTCTTACTCTTTGTCATCCTGTCATTCTCACTACCAGTAATTCTCATTCACTGCCAACGTTCTGTAATTTTGTTCCCATCTTACTCCTACCCTTTTAACCCTTTGTGAGTTAATTTATCTCCTTTCTTTGATAGGTCTTTGCTCTGAAATCCAGTGGTTACTTTATCCGTAAGCTCTAAGAAAGCTACTTGTATCCTGGCATGTTGGTGATAAACTAGCATTTTTCTTTCCTCTTTTTTTTTGAAAACTAGCATCTTTTCTTTCCTTTGAAAGGGAACTCTTGAACATTGGGAACTGTTCCTGTGAGACAGTTGTCTTCACAGGCCTCCAAATTATTTTTACTAAGAAGAAGCACCAACCACCACTACCACTTATGAGTGCTTAGTGTGTACTAGAACTTGGGTTAAAATATCTTTTAAAAACCTATATTATATTCTTACAAACTGTGAGATTGGTATTATTCCCTTCTCAGAAACAAGAAAACATGCATGGAAAGATAAATTGTTCAAGATCCCTAGTTGGTATGTTCTATTTGGAAATTCTTGCTGCCTTCCAGATAAACTACTAGCTGTGTGCACACTGGACTCACACTTTTGGATGATCTGACCAAGCATCCCAATGCTATATTAAAAAAGAAACTTCACCTTGGTGTGTCATTCTGCCAAGAAGTGAGCAAATTTTTATATATCCAGTGGTCCTTAAACTTAAGGGTGCTTGAAAAATTCACCTGACGGACTCATTAAAATGCAGATTGCTGACCCTACTCCCAGAGTTCTTTATTCATTAGGTCTGGGGTGGTGCCTGAGAATTTTAATTTGTAGCAAAATCGCAGATGATAGCAACACTACTTGGCCAAGGACTACACTTGTGACTCATTGTTAACATACTAGTATTTTTTCTTCAACTGATTATTATTCAGTACTTAGGGTGTTCTAGGCACTTTGCTAAGAGCTGGGGATATAGTGAAAAGGGTTAGAAAAGATCTTTAGTCTTAGAAGACTCCTAGTCTAGTAGGGGAAACAAACAACTGAACTAATTTTGTTTGGAATAAGAAACAGTTGACATTGAGAATAACAGTTGCTAGCCTCTACTATATATATATATATATATATATATATATATATATGGAACAGAATCTTAGGGGAGATGATTTTTAATCTAAGGCTTAAAGAATATGAAGAGTTCATTAAGGCCCTCAGCCTTGGCTTTTCTCAATTCCAAACTCTGTCATCTTAACTAATAATGACTATCTTGAGGAAACTCCATGAGTTTCAAATTGACTTCTGGGCAATTTACTCCTTGGCATCTTCTTTGGTATTGGCCAAGCTTGATTGCATATTTGTTCTATGACAGTTTCCTCTTCTCCATGTCTACCTTCTTCTAGCTAGTGTAGATACAGGGTTCTGAGGAATTTGAAGAGTAGGCCAATTTGTCTTTGGTTCCACCACCTATGTCACATTCCTTGAGTTTTGATTGCTTGAAAATATATATACCAAGGATTAGGCTGGTGAACCTACCATTCACAGCTACTGCCTTCATCCTATAATTGTTCATCAGTGATTCCTGAAGAGTCTGTCTTATTTTATTCAGAAAGGGTGGCTATGTAGGAATTCATACAACTCTCTAGCTATCCTGATGTTTTGGGACCTGAACAGTACAAGCTCTGACCATGGATGGCTTGCCCTGAGGGAAGGCCTATCAGGACAAGGTGACCTTAGGCCAGCAGTCAGAATCCATAGGTTTGCGGAGATACTTGTCCCAGGAAAGTTCTGCATCTGTTCACATTCTTCTGATACACTGTATTTTGTTTTGTCTGGGAAAACTGTTTGCAAAACTGCTTTCTTGCATGTAGCAATTATTTGCCCTTGAAATTAATGAATGCTTATGTCATATATTGATAAACTTCCCCAAAAAAATTGTAGGCCAGCAGGGACAGGACAGAGCAGATCTGGAGTTGCTCCCCCAGCCTGCCCTGCTCTGTGTATTTTTGTGTTCTAATGCCCAAGATAACTTATCTCTCGTGCTCGACTAATCTGTCTCGCACTGATGTTGGGTTTCCTGAGAAGATTCAAGATTCTTACCTTTTGGGAGAACATTTTGTTCCCAAAAGCCTATCATAGCAACATAAAATCCAATCTTGTTTCTAAGTTTTTACAAAACCCAGAAAAATTCTAGACATTTCAAGGTGACTTTGTTCCCAGCTATCATCTTATCTCTTGCCCAGGGAATTTTAGCTATGAAATTTGACAACTTATCTATTTCACTCCAAACCTACCCTGTAGTGATTTAGTTTAATATTTGCTTGGAACTCTCCCATGGCTAGAACTGTTCCTTAATGTCCTGTATTTTATTTTATTGATATATAATTGACATAACATTAGTTTCAGGTGTACAACACGATGACTCAATATTTGTATATATTGCAGAATGATCACAGGAAGTATAGCTGACATATTTTTTTCATATGGTTTCTTTGTTGTCTGTTTTTTTGTTTTTTGTTTTTGTCTAATGGGGACTTTTTAAATCTACTCTCTTAGCAGCTTTTAAATATGTAAGGCAATACTATAAACTATAGTCACTATGTTGTACATTACAGCCCCTACTGTTTTGTAATTGGAAGTATGTATCTTTTGACCTCCTTAACTCATTTTCCCAAATGCCTCCCCCTCCCATCTCAGGCAGCCATCCATTCTGTGTTTTTTTATCTGTGAGCTCAGAGTTTTTTTGCTTCTTTGAGTTTTACTCTGTTTTGATTATTTCCTTTGGTGTTCTGTTCCTATAAAGGTAAAGGGACTTTCACCAGATATTTCTCTGGGTATATTCAGGCAGAATTTTTCTTTTGACTTAGGGATACTTTTTTGGGATCACACACTTCCTTACTACCTTTCTGTAAATCCCTGAACCAGAGGATGTTTATCAGATGGGGAATACTGGAAACTTGACTTCTCTGGTTGCCAAGGATATCCTGAGTTTACTTAAGAAATCTTTTTAAACAGTCATCAAGTGCGTGCTTAATGGACTATCTCTTCTGCCCACCTGCATCTAGGGACCAAATTTAATTACTTTACCCAAATTTAGAATCACCTTTTCTCTAGGTATTCAGAAATTTTTTGCTGAAAATCTGATTCCTGATGATATAGAATGGACCAGCATTTTTTGTTAGCCCATAGATCAACCACAAGAATGACTGAGAAGACTGTAAAGGAAACAGTATGCAAGTACATTCATACCTGGAGATGATAAACTCTCTTGGTGACTTTGGAATCAGATAGCCCTGGCTGATGATGTCAGGTCCACACCACACTAGTGGTATCTTACATTTAAGCAATTCAACCTCTCAGCCTCAGTTTTCTTTTCCATTAGTGGGACTAATAGTCCTTTTAAAAACAAGGTTCCTATGAAGATTAAAATCTTCTGAAGCACTTGATTATATGCGTATGCTCCTACTGACTGTTAGTGCTCACTCATCTTTTTAATTCCCTTAAGCACAATCGCTCATGGTATACCCCTAAAGTACTAGAGTCTTATATTTTATGAATTATGGAACCTATTCAACAATTACCTGTGAAATTACAATACTTATAACAAATTATAATACTAAATGATGATACTCAAAGTATCTGCACTTCTCTCAGGCATCCAAGGAAGTGAGTAAACAATTATTGAGTGGCTATTTAGCAGAGGTCTCTTGGCCAAAAATGTTAATGATTGTACCTTTATTAATATGGCATTATTATACCTGGCAGTTTCCAGGATGTTTTTAATGGCTAGTGTACTTGGATCTCTGTAGTGTATGAAACAGTGAACTTGTACCCATCTTGTATATCTATGTCTGAAGATGAAGGGAATTGCATGACTTGAGTCTTCATGGTCTTCTGTCAAATACATGGAGGACGTGAGCTTTGGGCCTTTTGTCTTTGGGTTTCCCATCCCTATTTCTATCTACTTCCTGCCCTATTTCAGCAATTTTGTTCTGCTGTGTATTACATTGGTTTGAAATCTGAGGTCCAGATACATGATTTATCCAAGCATTAGAATTCTTTCCCTTTTATTTTTTTCTTTGAGGTTACATTGGTTTACAGCACTCTATATGGGGGAATTGGCTCACACCTTCTGAGATGTACACTACCACAATGAATGCACCACCAGAGCACCCATATCTCTTTATCATAAGCCATTGACCCCTTCTCACTTTGTTCTTGCCCTTCCCCTCTAGTAATTGAAGTTCATTTTTACATGTTTTGATTTAGTTTTGTCAGTTCCTTTGTTTTATTTTTATTTATTTATTTATTTATTTATTTATTTATTTGTTTGTTTGTTTGTTTGTTTGTTTGTTTATTTTGAGAGTTGGTCTTGCTATTTTTGCCCGTGGAACCGCAGGCTCTTGTTGCCTGGAGTACCACAGACTCAAGCAATCCCCAGCCTCAGCTTCCCCAGTAGCTGGGATGACAGGCGCGCACCACCACGCCCAGCTATTTTTTTGGAACTAGGTCTCACTACGTGCCCCAGGCAGGACTCGAACCGCGATCCCTAGCCCCGCCGCTTCATAGGCTGAAGCTTACAAGCACGAGCCACCGTGCCCGGCCAGTTCCTTTGTTTTAGATAATCCCTGGTAGATTATCTAAAACAGTAAATTATTTGAAAGATGGCCTCAGGAATGGAACATTGTATCTGACAGTCCTTAACAGTTCTATGGTCTGTTCTTTGGACTAAGACCTTGGTTTCTTGTGTGATTGTGAGCAACTCTAGTGGAATTAGATTGTTAGGGAACAGGCAAGCATGAAATCAATTTTATCTCAATTAAAAATTAAAAAAAAACTAGAGGAAAGCTTTTAAAATTAAAGCACTTGGAGAAACAATCTCAAAACAAATGCTGTTAAAGTTGTGTTTTTTTCTTTAAATATAGTCTCACCTTACAATGTGTTACATGTAGAGCATTAACTAGATAGATAAGTTTTAAAAAATATATTTAATTATCCGATGTTTAACATCACAGTGTAAAGTAGCAGCCTCCTCAGATGCTTCTAGCTTTAAAGTTTTTAAGAACATAGAGTAAGTCCTTTTTGACATAAGTGTTTTAAAAGTTTTGAAGAACAGGGATTCTTGAAGTTGGAGCGAAGCCATTCTTAACATGAGGCAAATATACGCAAGTTTAATTTTTAAACTATAAATTGCCATTTGACTGTAAATTAAGACAGTCTGTTTCCATTGTGGTGTTTCACTTGTTTAACAATGAGAACATTTAAAGCAGCTGTCACCAATTAAAATGATTCATAAATGCTGGTCGTAAATATTCTTGAAGTTTTAGTTCAATGAAGTCTTTTTAAATGGCACTGTGTTTTTGGAAGGCAGCTTGGTAAAATGCATCAAGGGCTTTAAGAAATGTTCATGCCCTTTCATCTGGTAATTATATATCTAAAAAAAATCCTTCGAAAATAGATCTGAGATCTGGATAAACTTCAGTGCACAGAGATGTTCCCTGCAGTTTTAACAAGAAAGAAATGATTACCTAAATCATGATACACCCAGATAATAAAATATCATGGAGCCATAAAATACTCTTGAAGAATCTTAACCACGTAGAAAAACATTTATGCAATTCAGTAGAAAAGTAAACTATACAAACCACACAGTGTGATCTTAGCTACATGCGAATATTTCCATAGAAATAAAATGTATGGAAACAGTGATAATTTGTATTTTCTTTGGGTTGTGAAATTATTTTTACTTCTCTTTTTCTGCATTTTCTAAACTTTTATGAGGAACATGTAGTGAATAAAACCTATTTATGGTGAATAAAACATGTTGTATACGTGTTTTGATCGTTTAATGGGAAGCTTCTTATTAATACCAAGTTCATTTATATTGACAGATTTTTCCAGGTTTTCATCTTTAGAGCATTTATTTTTGTGAATTTTGATATTTTTAATCTTCCATTTAATTTTTATCATTATACAATGTCAACATTTTTATTTATGCTCACTCTAATTTCCAGGTTTTCTTTAAAATCAATAATACAGTTCCACATTGTAATTTTTTCAGAAGCTTTATATCAAGCACACATAACTCATAGTATTTAGAGAAGAGGGTTGGCTCTGGCACCACCGCTTAGTAGCTATATGACCATTGACAAGGAAATTGTCCTCTCTGGTCCTCAGTTTCCCTATTTGCAAAGTGGGAGATAATAATATTATCCACCTCAAAGGGTTGTTGTAGGGACTTAAAAGAGTTATTATATGTGAATACTTGAAAAAGATGAGACACATAGTAAATGTTTGGTAAAAGCTATTTTCAGTAATATCTATACACATTTATACATAAACATATATAGTGTTATCATTTGCGAAATGCTTCATCTTTTTAATTTTAAATGAATATTTTATACTTTTAAATGAATATTTTAATCTAATTTTTAGGTAATTTAGTTTTCCTTCTAAACTTTGAAATTATTTTAAAAACTTTCCCTGTTTTCAGCAGTAAGCACTTTATTGATTTCCTTTCCACATCTGGAATTAGTGATCATTCACATGGGATGGACAGAATGGTTAGCTTTGTGCTAGGTATAAAAGAAACTCCATTTCCATACAAATAATATATTCATTACCTGTTATTTTTATTTATTAAATTATTGTATTAAATTACTATTTCAGTATAGAAATAAGGCAGTTAAGTGTGAGTGTATCCCAAAATAATAAAACTACATTGTTCTATTTAAAACTCTATAACCAGACTTCTAATTGAAATTGATATTCTCTCACATATATGGGGTGAAAGAACTACCTGTCAATGACTCAATGCATTAGGCTACATACATATATAGTGTGTAATTTTGTAGTGCATGGGAGAACTATTTTTATGGCAATTTTGTTGTCTTACTTTACAAAATGAGAACATGTTCCTATAGAATACAATTTGTATATATCTGACTGTTCTTTACATCTGATTATAGTAAGTTTGCCATTGTTCATTTTCATTTCTTTGAAAAAGAGGTGCTTTCACTTAAAATATTTTTTATCAAGATAACATTGTTTTATAACACTGTAGAATTCAGAAAGAAAGAGGTGCTTTTGTGGTATGTTTACATTGGCAGAATGAGGACAGATGCTGGGCAAGTTTGAAAGCATAAATCTGATCACTGAAAGACTTCAAATAAAAAAATTGATCCGTCTAGCAGTGTTTAACTGAGACATGTATGGTCCACAGATCTGGATCTTCAACTGGAAATTTGGTTAGTATTTAATGGCAAGAGCAGGGTTGGAGAGGTAGGTCTAATGGGAAATTATATTTCCTCTGGCCTTTTGTTCTACAGCTATGTGGAAATTGAGTATGAAGTTCCATGTGTACATTTCATTTCTGGAAGAGATCTGAAATACCTGTTAGAGAGAGCTAGTTTAAAATACTTTTTCTCTGTGGGATTTACCTAAAAATCAAAAGTTTGCGGTATTATTTTTGCTACCTTTAAAGATGAGGACTACAGAAACAACCTACCTTTCAAGGGATGAACATATTCAGTAGATCAGGTGACAAATCTTTCTTTATTGATGTGTTGAAGCTGACTCTATACAATACCTTTGGCTAATTTGTAGTCTTCCAAGTATCTAGCAGTTCAAATAGAGGGTTTTAAAACCAGAGCATTTAAATATACAGAGGAAGTTGCTGCACTGCTTGTACTGCTTGTTGATAAGACTGCATGTTCTTTCATATCTTCCCATGCATTTTGGTTTATTGGTTTAGCTTTTCTTTCATTTGTTTATGAAACTATATAGGTTTTAAGGTGCTGTAAGAATGTCTAAAGAGATGTATAAAGCAAGAAGGTAAGCAATTATCTTTTCATTTCATTACCTTATTGCTGCTATTTCTCAGTCAGTGTCATTTGTGGATTTTGCTCTTTTCTTATAGGCTCTGCACTGACTTCCATAGTACTATGCCAATTTTCTGTGGAAACTTCTGGTCTGTGCTACCCAGAGTAGAAGCCAGTTGAATTTCCTTTCTGATGATTAAAATATCATGATGCTATCTGATGTGTTAGTGAGAAATTTTTATCTAATTTAATAGTACCAATCATTGTTTTCTATTTGTTCTATTATAAAAGAACACTGGTTCCCTCAATATACAATTCCTGTCCTGAAGTGACCACCTTTCTATGGATAGGGCATTTGGTTTCAAGATATTTTTATTTACAAAATTTGTACTGTTAAGACTTTGCTAAATTCAGTCTTATCTAGTATAGTAGTGAGGTAAATAACAATGCTTTAGACTGTTTAAATCATCATAAAAATAGATGTCAAAAAATAGCCCTTTAAAAATAGCAATACCAAAACACATACAACAGACATCATTCATAATTTTTAATAACTTCCTCAAATTTTTTATGTGTTGTAAATAAGATTATTCAGATTGTATTTGCTTTTTTTTTAAGACTTGCATGGAAGGAGACTAAGGAGTGAACTATTTTTGGTATGGGCTTAAGGAAGGAAATATCAGTGTGACTGGTAACTGACACTTTGTCAAGTTCACTTTATACCTGAATGCTTTTTTTTTTTCATTACTTCGGATTTTAAAGTTCTTGATTTGATATTTTTAAAGAGTGACATCTCTAACCTTTTGGTTTTGAGCAGTGCATTGCCCCTGAAATTGGTTGAGTCACTTTATATTCTTCTAAGAGTTCACCTCCTGTCAAAGCTGAAAAGATCTGTCCTTTTTGCTGTCTGTTTCCTGAATCATTTTCCTGCTTACCATCACCTTCCACTATTTGTGGTAGGCTTTTTCCACATGTAATATATGAAACCTACCATAGAGTTTGACTCTTAAAGTGACTCAGTGTTAAAAGGTTTTGGACTTTCACTTCTGTCCATGACATGGTATTGCTTGTCATGAAGACAAGGAGACTTATTCCCTTCTTCCTCATACCCCTCTTAAACAAGTAGGAACTAAACAAAATATATGAAACAATTGTTTTTAGACATTTGGCAACACATCGCACAGGACTATGATCCCTGATAAAAAGGGAACAAATTAAATGGGCTCTAAAGTTTCCATGACTTTGTGTCTGAAGGCAGTTTCTGGACCACAGCATTCTGGGAGGGAACCTAAGGAAGCCTGAAGCACTGCTAAATTGATGAGAGAGAGAGAGATAAGAACTCAGAGAAGCCTAGGTGGCAGGAATTTGTAGAGCAGAATACAAGTAGAGGGAGCTACTCAGAGAAATAGATTCAGAAATCTATATAAAAGTCTCCAGCTGAATGAGTCTGCGCATGCGTTGAGAAAACACCATGTGACTAAACAAAAGTAAATTACTCAAGAGCTATTAGGTGAAAATTTACCAGGGCTCATACAGAACTGAAAGACATTTGAGTTGCTGCAGCAACAGAAAAACCTTGTTGAAAACTCAGGAGATTTAATGGTGATCCCAGAGGGGTCATACCTTAGTAATTTCACTAGAATAAAAGCTATCCTAAACCCAAACAAGCAAAATTTAAAACCAAGTCTTAAAAAATTAGTACTAAAAATAATTTAAATGTACTATAAAACAAACTTCAGTACTCTTTAGAGGAAGACAACAAGATCAAAGCACTGTAAAACATGATTATAATATTTGACACACCATGATTATAATATTTGTCAAATATATGTCTAATATTTGACACTAGACATTCCAAGAAGCACTAAAATGTGAATCATAACCATGAGGAACTCAGCCAATAGAAATAGAAGCAGAAATAAATTATAGACTCAACAAACAAGAACTTTAGAAAAGAATATATGTTGAATGATTGAAAGAAAAACATAAATATCAGGAGGAAAGAAATGGGTGATATATAAAGAACCAAATAGAACTTCTGGAGCTGAAAAGTATAGTTTATGTAGAGAAATCACTGGAAGAAATCAATAGGTTAGACTGCAAATGAAAATCTCAGTGAAATTAAAGGCATAAGAGTAGGAATTAGCTCATCTGAAGCACAGAATGGAAAAAAACTGAAGAGCGAACTTCAGTAAACTGTGGAACAGTATCAAGTCAATTAACATATATGTAATTGGAATCTCAGAAGGAATAGGCAGAAAAAAGTAATTGAAAAAACAATACCAGCAGTTTCCCAGTTATACTACAAACTATAAGCCTTTAGTGTGTTGTAAATTAAGACTTTTTCTTCATTTTAAGATTTCTTTAAAAGTTGGGTGATTTCTAAAAATTAATAGTCTATCATAAAATTTATAAAGTATATAGATATAAAAAGTATGACAGTAAATCCAAGGAATGGGAAAAGTGAAATGAAAAATGTGCTGCCTGCTAAGAACCTTATGTGTATAGGGATGCAATGTCACTTTGGTGGGTTGCAATAACTTAAAGATGGATCATATACAACCTAGAATAAACTAATGAACTTATAATGGTGATAAAAACAAATATAAAAATACCTTATTTAATCCAAAAGAAGTGAAAATATTGGAGGAATAGAGAATGGGTGGGAAATACAAAAAAAAGAAATATAAAAAAATAACAGGCTTTAATACAACTAATATAGAAATTGCATTAAATATAAGTAGTCTAAATACTATTGTTAAAAAGCTGCATAAAAATTCAAGACTTGCTCCCTCACCCAGGCCTTGACCATCCTGCCCCCCCACCTCAAATCTGCCATGTGGCTATGGTGGTGATCTTGCTTGTCAGGCAGAAATCTCTAGGGAATCTGCCCAAGATCATCAATGGCACCAGTGGGAACAATAGATTTTTACCAGTGAGTTACCCCTAAACCTTTACAATATGTCAACATCCAGATAATGGTCAGATAAGGACCTGGAATATTACACCCAGTTGGCACAGAAGAGTGTGGCAACGACTCCTGTAAGGGTGACTGTGGAGGTCCCCTGATCTGTAATGGAATACTCCATGGCATTATCTCCTGGGGAGATTTCTCATGTGGGCAGCCCAACCGTCCTGGTGTCTACACACCTGAGTCTCTCGATATGCTCCATGGATCCAGTACATAATCAGTGAACATAATACCCAGGAATAGAAATGTATGAAGGACAGAAATAAAACTTCAGTTGTCTTCTCTACCTCCTTCCTCCCCCTGCACCCCCCCAAAAAAAGAGAAAAAATGCAAGCTTTATCCATTGTAGGGATGTATTTGGGAATGAAGATGTAGTGTTTATTGATGGATGACTGAATAAATAATATGACATACATATATGCAGTTGTAAATATATGCAATGAAACATCATTCTGTCATAAAAAAGAACAAATTGTGCCAATTTTGACAATTTATGTCAGACAAAGACATCACTTATATCTAGAATGGAAAACAAAGATATTATACAACAAAAAAAATTCACCACATAGATGGTGAGATTGGTAGTTGGCAGAGGTGAGAGCATGGTAGGTAAAAGGGGTTGAAAAGTATAAACTTGCAGCTACAGCTGCAATAAGTTGTGAGGTTATAATGTATATTTGGTGACTGCAGTTAATAATGCTGTATTGTGTACTTGAAAGTTGTTGAGGGAATCAATTTTAAGTTTTCATCACTTGAAATATGTTTTTGTAACTATGGTGATGGATGTTAACTTATTGTGGTAATCACTTCCTAATCATTATGTTGTTGTACATCTGGAACTAATATGTTATTATCATTTATATATGTATATAAAGACAAAATAAAGACACAGGTCAATAGTAAAAAGGTGGGAAAAGATATATCATGCTAATACTAATCATGAGAAAACTGGCCTATTAATATGAGACAAATTAGAATTCAGGATAAGCAGCATTGCCATGAGTAAAGAGGGAGAGTCATAGCGATAAAGTGGTATATTCATTAGAAGACAACAATTCTAAATGATAGAGCTTCAGAATACATGAAGAAAAAAGGCATATACAACTGAAAGGTATAAGTAGACAAAATCACAGTTACATTTGGATACTTACCAAAAAAAAAAAAAAAGAACAAATCAGCAAGGAGCTAGAAAATCTGACAAACACGAAACAAGCTATACCTACTTGATCTTTATAAAGCATTGGACCTAACACTAGCAGAATTCAGTTTTCCTTTTCAAATTCACAGGGTACATTCATCAAGATATATGACTTCCTGGGGTCATAAAATAAGGCTGAATTTACTTAAAAAGAATTAAATTGGAAATAATTGAAACAATACAAAGAATGTTCCTTTACCAAAATGGAATTAGAAATCGACAACAAAAAGGTATCGGAAAATTCCTCAATATTAGGAAATTATACACTAAACTTCTAAATAAATCATGAATCCCTCTCTCTATATATGGTGAATTAGAAAATGTATTGAAAAGAATGATAATGCAAATGCAGGTATTAAAAATTGGAGGATGCAGCCAGACATGGTGGCGCATACCTGTAAACGGCAGCCTAGGAAGTGGTGACCAGGGCCAGGGATTGCAGTTCGAGCCCCATTTGGGGCAGTGTAGCAAGACCTAGTTCCAAAAATATATAGCTGGGCATGGTGGCACATGCCTGTAATCCAGCTACCTGGGAAGCTGAGGCTGGGGATGGTACCCCAGGCAATGTGAGCCTGTGGTTCCACAGGCAAAAATAGTGAGACCTAGTCTCAAAAAAAAATTGTAGGATGCAACTAACAGTGTAGAGAGAGATTTATAATATTAAAGAGTATCTAAAATCAGTAATCTAAGATTTTACCCTAAAAAGCAAGAAAATGAAGAACAAATTAAACCCCCACCAAGTAAGAGTAACGGAATATTAGAAGAGTAGAAATGTGTAAAATAGAAAACAAGTAAAAGAGAAAAAGTAATGAAGCCAAAACCAGATCCTTGAAAAAAATCAATGAAATTTGTTAAATCTGTAACTAGATTGATAATGATAAAAAAGAGAAAGGATACAGATTAAGTTTATCAATAGCAGAAAGAAAAAAGTGGCCATAACTACAGATCCTACAGAAATTAAAACCTACTTCGAAATAAATGACAAAGAAGACAACATTCCAAAATGTCTGGGATTCAGCAAAAGCATATAGCAATACAGACTCATATAAAAAACCAAGAAACTAGCCAAAGAAAAAACTTCATCTCCCAATTCGAAAAATTAGAAAAAGAGCAATAGGAAAAGCCAAAACCCACCAGAAGACAAGAAATAATAAAAATAAAAGAAGAAATAAATAACATCAAAACCAAAAAGGCTATCCAGAAGATCAACAAAACTAAGAGCTGGTTCTTTGGAAAAAAATAAATAAAATTGACAAACCCCTTGCAAAACTCATAAATGAAAGAAGAGAGAACACTCAAACCGAATCACAAATGAAAGAGGAGAAATTACAACAGACACAAAAGAAATCCAGGGCTGGGCACAGTGGCTCGTACCTGTAAGCTTCAGCCTATGAAGTGGCTGGGGCTAGGGATTGTGGTTCGAGTCCCACCTGTGGCCCGTAGTGAGACCTAGTTCCAAAAAAATAGCTGGGCGTGGTGGTGCGCGCCTGCAATCCCAGCCACCTGGGAAGCTGAGACTGGAGATTGCTTGAGTCTGTGGTACCCTGGGCAACAAGAGCCTGCGGTTCCACCAGCAAAAATAGCAAGACCTAGTCTCAAAAACAAATAAACCAACGAAAGAAATCTAAAGGATAATCAGAGACTACTATGAACATCTATATGGAAACAAATACAACAACCTGGATGAGATGGACAGAATCTTGGAAAAATACAACTGCCCAAAATTGAACAAAGAAGAAATAGAGAACCTAAACAATCCAATCACAAGCAGTGAAATTGAAGCAGTCATAAAAACTCTACCTAAAAACAAAAGCCCAGGACAAGATGGCTTTACAAATAAATTCTACATGACATTCAAAGAGAAAATAACACCTACACTACTATAATTCTTCCAAAAAATCGAGAAAGAAGGAAAGCTTCCAAACACATTCTATGAAGCAAACATCACACTCATACAAAACCAAATAAGGACAGCACCAAGAAAGAAAACTACAGACCAATTTCCCTAATGAATACTGATGCAAAAATTTTAAACAAAATCCTAGCAAATCGAATCCAACGATGCATAAAAAGCATTATTCACCATGACCAAGTGGGATTTATCCCAGGGGGCACAAGGATGGTTCAACATCTGGAAATCAATTAACATAATCCACCACATCAACAAGAAGAAAAACAAAAACCACGTGATCATATCAATAGATGCAGAGAAAGCATTTGACAAAGTCCAGCACTCATTTATGATAAAAGTCCTTGAAAAATTGGGAATCAAAGGACAACCTCAACATAATAAAAGCCATCTATGACAAACCTACAGCAAACATCATTTAAATGGGGAAAAGCTAAAATCATTCAAATTAAGATCTGGAGTCAGGCAAGGATGCCCACTCTCACCACTACTTTTTAACATTGTACTGGAAGTCCTAGCCAGGGTAATAAGGCAAGGGAAAGATATAAAAGGGATATAAATAGGAAAAGAGGAACTGAAGCTATCAGTATATGCAGATGATATGATTTTTTTTTAATTTTCAAATTTAATGAAATTTTCTACTGATCATTATTAACTTTTACGTTTGATTGGCAACTTCCTTTTTTAAAAATTTATTTATATATAAATTTCACATCATTGTTATCCCAGGAATGATATGATTCTTTATGTAGAGAACCCCAAAAAATCTACAGAAAAACTTCTTGAAATAATAAAACAGTTCAGTAAAGTACCCAGTTACAAAATCAATACACAGAAGTCAGAAGCCTTCCTATATGCAAAAAACCAAGAAGAAGAAATTCAAAACACCATCCCATTTACCATTGCACCAAAGACATGAAAAGGATATGCAATACATTCTATAACAAATGAAATAATTTTTTGAAAGACACAGTTCTAAAATTGTTTCAATAGAACTAGAAGATTGTAATAATCTTACTGTTAAAGATATCTTTATCTGTTAAAAAACTTGCAATTAAATCAAAATCTAATCTGCTTTTCAATAATCACCTCAGAGTAGACAGTGATGTTATAATAAAATTATAAATAAAAAAATTAGATAAAAATAAGAAAATTAATAATCACCCCCCAAAAAAATCTAATCTAAGCTTAAATAAATGCAATGTGAAATCTACCAAATATTTAAGGAACAAATAAACCAAACTTCTAGAAGATTGAATACTTCCTAGCTCATTGTATGAGGCTGTTATCAGTGTAATACCAAAAACTGACAAAGATATTACAAGAGAAGGTAACCACAGACCAATATTCCTTATGTATATACACACAAAAATCCATCACCAAATATTAATAAATTAAATAAAAAGGAATCTTGACCTTTACCTCACAATATTTATAAAAGTATTGGAAATGGTGACAATGGATCATAGGCCTAAATGTTAAAGCTAAAATTTACTATTAAGAATATGAAAAAGCCAAATACAGAATAAGAGGCTATATTTACAATACACATAGGTGATACAAGTTTATAACCAGAATGTATTTTTTAAAAACCTGTAACTTTTAAAGAAGATCAACAGTTCAATTAAAAGAATTAGGTTAAATAAGCACTTCCTCAAGAAGATGATTTAAACAAGGAATGATGGAATAGTAAAGCACATGAGGGGTTACTCAACATACTTAGTTATCAGAGAACTGCAGATTAAAATTGCAAGATAACTGTACACATTGTCCTGAATTTTAAAAAGCTAATCCCAAGGGTTGGTAAAAATGTGGAATAGTTGATACACTTGTACAACACTGGCATGAAGGTAAATGGAAAAACCACTTTGACAAATAGCTTGGCATTTTCTTATAAAGTCAAGCAACACCTACTCATGGCTCAGGTATTTTCTGTAGGTAGTTACCTAAGAGGAATAAAAAATTATTTTCAGCAATGGACAACCACTCTGCAGTCAAAAATAAACTCGTGCCTTTTTTGACAATGTGGATGGAACTGGAAGGCATAATGCTAGCTGAAATAAGTCAGAAGGAGAAAGACAAATGCCACACAATGTCACTTATATATGGAATATGGAGAAACTAAAGGGTCAGATGAAGCGAAACTAACTCTTGGAAACTGCTTACAAAATTGAGGCATTCAGAGGGGCAGGTGAAAAGAGTAAGGGGTTAGAAGAAAGTGGGAAGGGAGCACAATGGGAGATGGTGGTAGACTATGGGTAATTTCGTGATGGGTGTGCTATGGTAACAACACCTGGAGAGAAGTATCCTGTACTTGCAAAATATAAACAGTCAATGATGTAAACCAATGTTGTTTTGTTTTGTTTACAGTGTACTTGCTTTTATTTTTTTATTTGACTACACACACATACATACATATTATATCATTATATTCCCCAGGGTTCTCCCATCACCTTGTCCCACATGAGCCATCATTTTAATCTCTTGTTCCCTTCCCTCCCCTGATCTTACCCCTGTGATAGTTTTAAATTTTACTTGTCCTTTTGTTTTCCTGATGTCCACATATAGGTGAGATCACCCCAAATTTCTTTTTTTTTTTTTACTTATTTCTGTTAGTTTGATTCCTTCTAGGTCAGTCCATGTTATCATACATGCCTCAAAATAGATAAAAGACTTGGATATAAGAACCGAAAACATAAAATACATAGAGGAAAATTTGGGCAAAATGCTTCAAGACTTACACTTCAGAAACCCCTTTCAGGACACAACTACAGTTGGCAAAAAAAAGTGAAGGAAAACATAAACATCTGGTACTACATCAAGTTAAAAAGCTTCTGTACAGCAAAAGAGACAATTACCAAAACAAAAAGAAACCCAGCCGAATGGGAAGAAAATTTTGCCCCCCCATACAAGTGATATAAGGGTATGATAACAAAGATGCACAAAGAACTTATACAGCTTAACAAAAACAAAGCAAAAGCCCAATCAAAAAATGGGGGGAAGAACTGAAAAGATACTTCTCCAAAGAGGAAATACAAATGGCCAATAGGTTTATGAAAAAATGCTTGACATCACTAATAATCAGGAAATTGGAAGTCAAAACCACAATGAGTACCATATTACACCAGTAAGAATGGCCCATATTAAAAAACAAACAAAAAAATGATGTCTGTACACAAATGTTTATCGCAGCACTATTTACAATAGCCGTGGGTATGGAAACAACTCAAATGCTCCAAAACTGATGAATGGTTGAAAAATATGTGGTATATTTACACAATAGAATAGTATTCTGCAGTCAAAACCGACAAATATGAAGCATTTGTGATAACATGAATGGATCTAGAGGGAATCATATTAGCAGAAATAAGTCATAAAGAAAAAGAAACCATATGGTCTCACCAGTAGATGAGGGATATAGGAATAACAAACAAAAGGTCAAGGAAAAGTCAAAATAAGCTAACAACAGCTCTAGAGCAAGCAGCTAGGGAGAGGGTAGAGGGAGGGAGAAATCAAGGAAAGGAGTAGCACAAGAAGATCAAGATGAAGGTTCATGGGTGACAAGGTGGAGGGAGAACCTAGGGGAATGCAATGATGTAATATATATATACACATATATACACACACACATATATAGATATACATAAATATGTAAACAACAAAATGATTAATTTTTTTAAAAGAGAGCAACAATTGCTGGCATGGATGTGGAGAGAAAGGAATATTCTTACACTGTTAGTGGGATTGTAAACTGGTCCAGCCACTATGAAAAACTATGGAGGACCCTCAAACTACTGAAAATATAACTACTATTTGATCTAGCAGTCCCACTTCTGGGGATCTATCCAAAGGATACAAAAACACTAATTCAAAAGGACACCTATACTCAGTTGTTTATTGCAGCACTATTTACAATAGCCAGGACATGGAAACAACACAAATGCCCAAAAACAGATGAATGGACCAGAAAGTTGTGGTATATGTACACAAAGCCAATATTACCTCATAAAACTTTTTTGAAAGAAAAGAACATTAATGTTCACATGAAAATTTGAATGCAGAAACTATCACAGCAATTTTTATAATAGTACCAAGCTGAAAGCAACCTAAATAACCATCAACAGGTAAGTAAATAAATTGTGGTTAATTCATTCAATGGAACACTAGTCTATCAAACAACATGAATGAATATCAAAAGAATTTTTCCAAATAAAAGAAGCTCCTCAAAATGAATGATTCTGTTTATATGCAATTCTGGAAAAGGCAGAACTATGCTGACCAAGAGCATATTGACATTGCCATGGGCCAGAAATTGGTAGAGAAGTTTGAAGTACTCTGGACTGATGGAGGTGTTCTATACTGTTACTGTGGTTTCGGTTGAATGTATGTATACATTTGTCAAAATTCATTGAGTTTAATATGCAAATGAGTGGACTTTTATATATAAATCATTCTCTTAATAGAATTGATTTTTTAAAAGAAGCACTTTGGAGGTAAGATATAAATTTCATGTAAAAAACTCTCAACCTGTTGGATATTTTCAATGTGAGAGACTGAATGGAAAGTTAAAGGGGAAGGTGTGCAGATAATGAGGGTAATATGAGTAGCCCTGATACAAAATATGGTCTCAGTCAAGTACTTTGTCTCTAGATACTGCCATTATTCTGCCCCTCATAGGAGACAGTAATTCAATACAGGGACCTTAAAACCAAAAATTACCTTTCTAATCCCAGAAAATATGTGAAATGCAAATGCATCAGTTTTTATTGCAGTTCTTACTTATCAAACTGGCACATTACATTAGATCTCCTTAGACTGGGAAAAAAATAAAATCTAGAATAAAGATAAATTTCCATCTATTTCTACATTAGTGTTGAAGTCCTTCATATTTATTTCCTATCTACTGTATTTCTGGTAATTGAGTGGCTTCTGAGGGTGAGAAGGTAGGTCATTACCTGGGGAGGTAAGATAGAGATGCAACACCCCCTTCTCAAAAAAATTCTTTCATTGTTTGGCTTTGATTGATTATCCGATATATACAGAGTCAAATGGAAGTACCCAAACACAGCTCTATAAAAGTTTTAAATGACATAAAAAATAAGAGTTGACTATGTCAATCAGTATTCAGTATCAGACCCTGGGATCTGGTTCTGCTAGTGCTTTTACTTTGCTTACTAGGATTTAGAAATCTTAAGACTTCAGTAGCTGGGCATCTTTTTTTTTTTTTTTTTTTTGGCCTGGTTTATTTATTTTATATTAAAATGTAGCTGGGCCTTACAGATGTGTAAGTGTAAGTTTATTTTTCAATTTCTTTTTTTTGCCTTGGTGTGGCAGGAGAGACAGTATGTATGATGATAAGATACACTAAATATACCTTTTTCATAGTTATGCTCCTCTCTTACAAACATATTTCTAATCTTGCATCATAGAACAATTTCCAAAATGAGGCATAGGGAGTGGCATGTAATCTGGACTGGGGTGTATCCTGTTCAGATTTACATTTCTTTTCTCTGCTTTTGCTGATTTCATGCACTGCATTTCTCTGCAACTTTACAGTATTGGCTGCCAGTAGGCAGGGTGGATTTACCTAGATTAGGTGGTTATTTACTGTTCCTGACTGCAGACTTGGAAAAATGGAGAGTTTACTATCCCCCAGAAGATTCATAGAGCAGAGTGGTACAAAATGTTCAGAAGTAGGAAAACCCCTTAAGAAGGTATGCCTGGTTACCCTCAGATAAACATTTCCATTAATATTTCATTTTGAGCCCCTTTCTAGTTTGTAATATTTTTCTATGTATGTAGGTGGCCTCAAATCATATGGTAAAAGTATTTTCCAAAAACATTCCATCTTAGTCTTACTATGAATTTTCTCCCTATTTTGTGTCACTGAGCCACTCTTCTCAAGAGGCTCAAAATCTTTTTTCTGTTTTGATCTGTCTCTGATTATGCTGATGTTTTATATCCTCTTGGAAACACATACATGTTTTACTCACATGTTTAAGAAAGACCTTGCTTATATCTTTTCTCTGTGTGTTGGGAAAGGATTGATCTCGGATAGTATGTTTTGAGTGTTCCCATAGTCACTGCCCTGTACAAAGTAGTTATCACACTTATCACACACAAGATATAATCTCTTTTGCTCAATGATATTTATTCTGTTCCAATCTACTTTAAAATGTATAAGTTCCCAAGTTCTATTTCCTAGTAAATGTTACTTTTAGGCATTTTGGTTATTTAAGTTGTATACACACATTTTTTTGTATGGATGTTGGATGAGCATTTGTAAATGAGAAATTAGTACCCCAGATTTTGAACAGATTTATTCCATCTCCTAAAATCTGATTTCTTCTTTCTTTAGGCATCTGTCTGAAACACGGTGGGGTTGTCAAGTAGTAATCACTCATATCTTTAACACATATAGGCTACCTGCTGCAGTCCCCTATATGGATATTGCCTAGGGCAAGTAAGGAACAGGAAAAATGCAGACAGTTCTGCATCTGCTTCCCTTGTCCAATGGCTCTGGAGAACACATACTCTCCAGAATATTTTAGTGCCCAAAATTTGTAGAATGTTAAATCTGGAGAAGACCACAAGACTTTATCAAGAAAGACTTTCAGACTACTTCCTATACCCTGAAAATGCTGTGCAAATTTTACATCTTATACCCCAGAAAGAAGTGCAAATGGCCATCAAACATTTGAAAAAAATGTTCAGCATCACTAAGTATCAGGGGAATGTAAATGAAAACCTCAATAAGATATCACTTCAGTCCATTGAGAATGGCCTACATTAAAAAAAAAAAAAAAAAAAAAAACAACCCAGAAACAAATTCTGGCAAGGACATGGAGGTAAAGGGACCCTTTTACATTGCTGGTTGGAATGGAAACTGGTCCGGCCACTATGCAGAGCTGTAAAGAGGTTCTTCAGGACACTAAAAATGTATCTACCATATAAGATCCAGTAATTTGAGTCCTGGGAATCTACCCAAACAACAGAAAAACACTAATTTTTAAGGAAACCTGCAATCCTATGTTTATTGCCACACCATTTATAATAGCCAAGATATGGAAACAACCCAAATGCCCCCAAATAGATGAGTGTATCAAAAAATTGTGGAATATATACAAAATGGAAAATTACTCAGTGATGAGTGAAGTACTTTTAAATGACTTTCATTTCTAGTGCTTTTGATAGGAAATGAGTCCACTCACTTTTAGATTTATCACTCAAGTCATTGAGGAAGAGAATATATAACTTATTGTATTTATTATTCATTTTCATTACTATATGTGTTAAAACTACCAGGCTATTTTAATAGCATTATTTAAGTTTCAGTGTGATTTGTTCCTAATCTGCCAAGGGTCCAATTTTGTGTAGAAATTTCTTAGAGGTGTTGTTATGGCATAGTATTGATATCTTACTGTCTGTATAATTGTTACTGACACTGATATACGACATTAAAAAATGAAAAATGAGGGGGTGAAATTCATCTTTAAAATAATGTGTGAATTTTAGGATACTAGTATTTGTATGAGTAGTAGAATTGTTGAGAAAGTAATCCTATCTAATTATTTTCTTCCTGATCAACTATTAGTCAAGAGCAATTAGAGAAAATTTCTCATTGGAGCATTAGAACCTTGTTTCAAGTTGTAGCATATTTAGTTCATCTGATGGAAAGGGCAGAAAAACTGGGCTTTACCTTTTGTTTTTTGTTTTTTGTTTTTTTTGTATCTTTAGCGTATATCATCTAACATGTGAATACTAACATCAATAATAAGTTGGCCTTATACTTTTGTCATTTTTTTCATTGCCTCTTGTCATTTGGCTCTTGGAAGAAGGTAATTCTTAGCAATTCTCCATAGCTTGTATTATATTATTACTATTATTATTATTATTATTATTATTTTTAATCTCTGTCATTTTGGTCACCTGTCACAATTCAACATATTTTAAATGTTTGAGATAGGTTATTAAGAAGCTTGAACAGCTTATCTTTCCACCCAGTTGTTGACAACTGACTAGAGAGGCCTCTAATGAAAGTGAAGAAAGTGTTCTCAAACTCAGTGGTGTAGTATAAGAAATATATGTATATGACATATGCACATGCCCTCCTCAAATTTAAATTTTTTAAAGCAAAAATGTATTACACCAATAATACTGTGAATATTCATATTAACAAAACCATCCTCAATTATAGGGTATTTATCTTTTTCTAAAAAGTCCTAAAATGTATAAAGTAACTTATTTCATAAAAATGACATATAAAGCTGCTTCCAATTAAAAAATAATTGTGTCTTTGACTTAACCGTTAATTGAAACTGTCAGTGATTCAGTCTCTACTAAATTCAGTCTCTACTAAATTTAGTAGATGTCTTTACATCTACTAAATTAAACTTCATTACCTTCTTGATGATATTTTATTTTAGTTGATACTTTGATATTTGATGCTTGAGAGATTGTATTTATTGGCAATAATTTCATCTAAAGGTTAAAAGAAACTCTGATATCAAAGTATTTTGTTAATGTTTGCTACTGCTTTTCCAAATCCTACTCATTTTTCTAGCCCAAGCCAAAGATAAGCAAACCTGATGAGTTGTTTTCTGTCTTAGTAGCGTAATTTATGGCATTTTGGGCATGGCTTACAAAGGACTTATTTCCTTTTGCTCTTGTTACTTAGGTGCAAACATACCTGCAACCTGTACTGCCTCTTAGAGAGCAAGGACTATGTTTTAGATGACTTTGTTTCTCCTGTAGTACCTTTCAAATTATTATGCCCCCTTATATTCAGTATTTATTGAAATTGTTGGTTTTCCCCTCTTGATTTCTAAACTGAACTTAAGAATCAGTCAGTAACTTGATGTTAAAATGAGGAATCAGGTAATCAGCCATTATCATTATAAGCTCTGTAATCAGGTTTGAGTTTGAATTCTACTTCCTTCGGTATGAACAGTAGGATGCCATTGTTTGCAAACAGGAGCAGTAGAAACAGCCTCCTAAAGTTGTTGAAGCAATTTGTTAAAGCACATTGTATTGCCTAACATAGGATACATGCAAAACAGTGTAGCTATAATAATTGCTAAATGTAGTCCTGTTAGACTAGACTCTTAAGTCTCTTGAGGGCCTGCCATTTGGTCCTTATATCACAGGCACTTAAACTTCCATGTAGTAAACACTCAATAAGTACTCACTTGAATTGATTAATTTACCATGTTTTTGTCTTCCATTGCAGCCCATTGTTTGTGACATGGAAGATTGGTCGAGACAAAAGATTGCGTGGATGCATAGGTACTTTTTCTGCCATGAATTTGCATTCAGGACTCAGGGAGTACACACTTACCAGGTGAAGACCAATTTTTGTTACCTCTGCTTCTACAATGAAAACAAAAGTAATCATTTTTGAAATTTGAATAATTCTTTACTCTTCTTCCTTTATTGAATTGTCAGCATTCTTGATTCCTTTCATGACAGACTTTTTCTTCAATCAGTTGCCTTGCTCTGATCAAATGTTATTGATCTATATTATCATAATATAAAATACTATGATTGCATGTATGCTGCTATAGATATTTGGAAATTTTTTTTCTTTCAATGTGCAGTTTATTTTCTATAACTTGAAAAATCAATGCTCACGTGTGGTTACCAAAATGTATTATTTCCATTTTAACAGTTATTGTGTCTTCTCTGTTAGCATTTTACAAAAATTATTTGTCTCTATTTCATTATATACTTTTTGTTGCACTTTTACATACTTTTTAAATTGAAGGAACAACCTAGGAAAAAAGTGATGCCACAGCCTGGAAGCATAATCATTCACATTCACACTTTATCCAGAATTAATTGCAGCTTACTTGTTTTGTTTCATCTAACACAATGACAAAGTAATGAATGCCTCATTGCAGTTGTTAAGACTTGGTTCTTAATTTCTGAACTCATAAAAAGCTATCTAGCATATTATCTCATTTTTTAGGTTCAAGTTTAGAATTTTAGCAAATTGTATCCCCAAATTATTTCAAAAGAAGAAAATTCCTTTACTAATAAGCTATTAGTAAAGGAATTTCCTGTTTTTGTTCATATCTTAAGTTGATTATCTGATGTAGTTTCTATAGTTGTATTAAGCACAGTGTCTGTCCAACAAGAAATTGGTCCCTGCTGACTTCTGCTACTTGAGGCAAGTTGCATAAATCTCCAGTAGATAAAGTTGTTATTACAGTGCCTTTTTTCTGTATGTAGTGGTTTTTCTATATAGGGATTTTAGGAAAATACTAAAGGAGTGAAGTAATAATCAGTCACCACTTTGCTTCAGGATTTAGGTTATGGAATATTGATTATTTTACTATAGAATTGTATAAACATGTCTCATAGCACCATTTTATTATTCTGATATTGAAGACATAGCTCACAACATAGCTCACTGTAGCTAAGGGTTTTCTTACCTACAGTGAAGTCCAGAAAGAAAACCAAAATTTGGTGGGTCATATTCATTGTTAGATTTTTACAATATTAGAAGTTGGGCAATTGGATTTGATAAATAACCTATAGGCAGTAGGTGGATCAAAGCACACTATACCTTGCTAACTATATATAACTATATATATATATATATATATATATATATATATATATATATATATAACAGCTATACCTTGCTAAATATTTAGATGTTAGATTTTTTCCCCCCAGATATGAAATATCATAGATTCCTTTAGGGACATAAGGAAATTCTGATAGTGTCTACCTTTTTGGGACAGGTGTTGTGAAATTTACCTTTAAATAGTTAGTCAAAGGTAGTTTGTTATGGTTCCTAAAATAAGTTATTATGAGGAACACTGGTTCCTTGGTAATACTTAAAGAAAGGATTAATAGCCAAATAAATTTTGGCAATGCCAGTTAAACAAATTTAAACAGCTTTGCTAACTGCAGGATTTCTCAGAATCAAGAGATAAAAAATGCAGGGTTTCCAAGCCTTCAACCTTTTTTTAAACTACAGAACCCGTCTATCTTCCCACCCTTGTGTCTTATGCCATTCCCAACCCTGTGTCATGTTCCAAGAAACACACTTTCAGAAATTATAATTTCTGAATTTATATAATTAAAAAATTTCCATGTTTCTATTATCATTGGGGAGTTCGGACTGATCCTGTATAAACTCCTTGTACTTCTAATGAAATTGTGGCAGAAATCCCAGTATCAAATATTATATACTTAAGAAATCTTCAGTAAAAATAACTGTAGTAGCAATTTAGTTTTGTTTAAAGAAAATATAAAATTCTCTTTTCTAAATTGATAAGAAGTGTGAAATATCTGTATTTTCTGAGCTTGTGGATGTGTATCCTAGGGTTACAAAACATTTATTGTATTTTGATAATATGATTCTGGATGAATTGTTCAAATAGTTGAATAGTTGGAAATTTGCCTACATTTCTGTATGTGGTTATCTTCATTGTAGTCTGGCTTTTCCTGTTTACTTTTCAACTTTTCCTTGTTTCTATAGAAGTTCCTGATTATATACAGCACATTAGAGAGGTGAAGTTTTTGTGTATATATACACATATACATACCTGGTCTTTTAATTTGGGTTTGGCTTAATTTCTTTCACTCAGTATGATAATAGAAAATATTGGAAGATATGAACAAAAGAAAACAGATCTTACAATATGGAATCACCCTTTTTTACTGACTTCATTTTACAATCAAAACTGTGGACTCATTTTTAAAAGTTGCATTATAATGTTTTGCACTCCAGAAGGAACTGGTCACTTCTATGTGCTGCTGCTACTGTGATTATTATTATTAGCTATTCTTTATTAAGAAGTTACTCAGTGATGTGAAGCTTTATATTGCATGGTCCTCAGAACTTCTTTTAGGTATTAATATCTATATTCGAAAAATGAGGAAACAGATTTATAAAATTTAACTAATTTATCCCCCTCACACATCTAGTAAGTGGTAGAACCAGAATTCAAATTTGGAACGCATGGCTGTAAAGTCCAAGCTCTTAATTCCACTTTTAAGATAAACCAAATAAAAAAATTTTAGAATCTATGTTATGCAGTTTCATTGTGGAAATAATGAATTTGAAAGCGGTTACTGTAGGTTGCACAAGACATGGATCAATGATTCTTCAACTCTACACAAGAGTTAAGACATTTTGGAGTATTTTAAATTCTAGAAAATCCACAGATGGAATTATAAAAAGCATATTACTGAGGGTTGTATAGACTAGTCAGAAGAAGATTGGCTTGGATAATATAGAAAACAGTAATGCTATTACAAGAATATGATTTGAAATTGTATTCTTTGGCTATATTTAAATAATGGACCAGACTTCAAAAGAACACAATTTTTTCTGAACTTCACAACTAATGATGCTTGGAGTATGGCCTTCCAATCTTAAAACCCATAAATCACAAAATTTGCAAATGGAATCAAATGCACTTAATGATGGGGTAAAAAAGGAGAAGGGAAATATAAAGTGTGAAATTAACCAGATCTTTTTTAAATAGCTAGAATATCTAACAATTCGCTGTTTTTATCTGTGATTATATAGACTATTGTTGAGTTTTCACAATATTATTTAACTACAGCCTTTACTTTTTATTGTGAAATATATACTTGGAATTTGTATCATTTTAAACAACTTAAGTGTACACTTCTCTTGCACTAATGTGCAACCATCACCACCATTTAGCTTTCCCAACTTAAACTCTATATCCATTAAACAGTAACTCCTCATTTCCTCCTTCCCTAGCCCCTGACAACTATCATTCTACTTCCTGTGTCTATGAATTTGACACCTCTAGGTACCTCATGTAAGTGGAATCATACAGTATTTGTTCATTTGTGACTGGCTGATTTCATTTAGCATATCTTCAGGGTTCATTCATATTGCAGCATGTGTTAGAATTTCCTTACTTTTAAATACTGAATAGTATTCCATTATTTGTGTCTACCACATTTTATTTATTCATTCGTCTGTGGACACGGGTGGGTGCTGCCTTTTGGCTATTGTGATTAATGCTGCTATGAACAGGTGTGTACTATCTGAGTAGTCTTTGTTTTCTTTGAAAACACTTTTATAGAAGATAATCATCTAGTTTGTATGCTTTAGCTTCTTTTTTTTTTTTGAGACTAGGTCTTGCAATTTTTTTTTGCCTGTGGAATGCAGGTTCACGTTGCCTGGGATACCACAGACTCAAGCAATTCTCAGCCTCAGCTTCCCAGGTAGCTGGGATTACAGGCGTGCACCACCATACCCAGCTATTTTTTGGGACTAGGTCTCGATATGTGCCCTTGGCAGGACTCAAACAATAATCCCTGGCCCCGGCCACAGCTTCCTAAGCTGCCACTTACAGGCATGTGCTACCATGCCCGGCCTGCTTTAGCTTCTAAAACAAAAATTTGAAAAATGAACAAATACTTTCTAAATGAGATACCTATACTGGATTAAGGTTTTTATTTATGGCTATACTGGTTTAAAATGAAAATTCTTGTCACATTCAAGTTTTATGATAACCAAATGTAACTTTCAATTCATTTTAGAATAAAATTAAACCTTATAAATAGGTCGATTTTTTTTCTTAGTTGTGAAAATACATAGTTTCTACATAGATAGCAGGAAGACAGAATTACAACATGGAACTATTAAATAGACTATTCTTTCCTTGTTTTTGGAGACTAGATAAAAGCAGGAAAGATTATAGCAAATAAGAAGCATGATGGAGAGCTCAGAATTATTGATTGATCTTAATTCATGGTGACAAAAAATGTCCACAAATTATAGTACTTATTAGTACTCAGAACTTCAAAGTAGAAATCTGCTTTGTTCCAGTTGAAGAAAAAGAATTTCTAGTATTTACTAAGCTACTTACATATATGACTTTAAAGCATAGTTTTGTCCCTCTTTTATTACTTAGATTGTATACTTTTATAAAGAATATTATACATAGCTAATAGAGACAAGCAAAAGTAGCTCAAAGAACATTCCTAAACATTTTCACTAATAAATTGTCCAACAAAATATGGGGCTATTTCTTTATGTATATTAAAGTTAGTATAGTCATTTTTCTAGAATATATATGTGATTAATAGATGTGTTCTTATTTCTTAAAGTAGGAATGTAGTCTGTCATAACACTTAAAAGATTATCTTTTCTTCTCCTTTAATGTTTTGTACTTAGACCTCTTGGCAATGAAATAATTATACGTGTGTGGGCAGTGTCTGGAGCTTGATTCTGAATTATGCTGCTTTGTTGCACTGTCTAATTCTGAGAAATTAGCAACTGAAGTTTGTTCCTTTCTAGGGAACAGAGTGATCACACAAAAGGTGATGTGTTTGTTTTAGAGTTTCATGCAAATGAGGGGTATGGGGAAAGTTTCAGGAGTGGAGAGATTGCATGTTTCAAATGTTCACTTACTATTAACCTTTTTGAGATATTAAATATAGCTTACAGACTCGAACCAGTGCCATGTACATGGTAAATACTCAATTTATAGTATTACTATTATGTTCTTTATCATGATCTTCCAGTTATATTTGATATTCCTGTAAGCGTCCAATTTTTCCCTGAGCCCTGGAACATGCTAAGAGAATTCCTAATACCTCCCCTTTATTAATATTTATTGAACAAAAGTAACAAATACTTTAAATTGAGTACTTCTGAGTGACTAGGTTAATTTTAAACTATATTTGTATTTATAGTTTGGTAGTGCTATTTGGTATTTTTCTAAAACAGTATGAATTTAAAACCACTGTAAGCAGTGTAATATATTTTTCCCTCAGGGTAGGCTTTTCTGTGATAATTTTTATTCTTAATTATTTTAGGTAACTAGATTTGGCTCATTGTGAATAATTCATTTAAACAAGTTCCTTACCTACACCCCCATAAAGTATTAGTCCTATGGTAGCATCAGCCTGATTGATTTTTCTTATGAAAAGAAAAGCTGTACATGAGTCACTTCTGACTGTACACCATTGTCAGAGAAGCTCATTCTGGAAATGTTTAGGCCAGACTATTTTTGGCAAATGTCTGTGGCAATACTCCTGCTAAAATATGCTTTTCAGAGAAATAAGTCAGGTATATAAAAAAATTCTATGTAAAGTTAATTAATTTACAACCTACATTTTGTTTCCTTTTTATAAAAGAATGGCCTGCACCCTAAAACTAATATTTAATTTGTTAGTTTTAATGTATAAGTTACCAAGTGAGAAATTATTTATCCAATTTTATGCATAGTTTGGTACCTAGATTATTATAGTCACTATTCAAAATCATCCATCCATAGGATACCATGACTATATATAATCTGTGTAATTTTGGAATCTTTATTTTTACACTGCCAGTGTAATGCACTCTTTCATTATCCTGTGGTTGTGTTAATATGCAGAGATATGGCCAAAAAATGACCAGCAGAATGTGGTCAGAGAAGCTAAAGTGCAAGAAAAATTCCCTGTATGGGGCTTCTGAGTTTTAGAGAATTATCTGGACTCATATAGCACCTACTACCACAAAAATTAAGTGCTGTGAGTATATCAAATTCCCATTCCTTATCACATCTTGCAAGTCTTCAGCATGTTCAGCTGGAATCCCCAGGCTACCTTGACTAAGAACCATAGATACACAGCCTTTAGGTAGCTAGAAAGACCATCTGTAAAATAGCAAATGTGTGAGTGAAGCTGAAAATAGGTTTCTGTGGTAGCAGAGCTCTTGTTTCTTGTGTTTCATAAGGAAAGGGTATACTACAAGAGATTGACCCTGTTCTTACATCTGTCTATAGACTTTACCCCTTTTCTCCTAGCAGCTGCTGTTCCCCCCTCCCCCCTTTAATCGTGTTTAAGCAGTTCATCCTGCAAATCTGGTCTAAATATTACCTTAGGAGTTTACAATATAGTAGGAGAGATAAGAAGTTATAAATAATTATAGTCCTAGGCAGAAAGTGCTTTTTACCAGAGGCAGAGGAAGTGATAGTGGATGAACAGATACTCTACATCTGTAATAGACACAGAAATGTATTTAAAGTACCTTTGGAAATTACTTCATTTGGCCCATCCCTAGTTCACATGAGCAAATGCAAAATTTTATACCACTTCTTTGTTTTTTATCTCACATGGGAAAAAAAATCCAAATTACAGGGATATATTATAAATTGTTATTATCAAAGTGACCACATGTGAGGAAGTGGATATTTTCAGAGATTACGAATACATATTTTGAAGGGGAAAATGAACTTGATGTAAAAAACCCCTAAGAAGCAGAATACACTTTAGAAAGAGTGTGTGTGTATGTGTGTGTGTGTGTGTGTGTGTGTGTGTGCGTGTGCTGAATACATACACTTCATCAGAGAGTAGCCAGAGTCAGTTGGACTTAGTTGTGATGCTTGGCAAATGAAGAAAATTCAAAATTAAGAGTTTAGATTCCACTCTTCTGTTAAAATGAATTCATATTTAATACAGTGCATTAAACTGATATCTACCTTCTTTCCTGAGAATCACTGCCTGAGATATTTCTTCATTTTCCAAGTGAAAGACTCAAGTGATAAATACAATTAGAAATCATTACATTAATAATATAAAAATATTAAATGTCTAAAATTTTACTGTAGGCAGTTAATGGTGTTTTAACTTTTTTGTTTGAACATTTACAAAATAATATTGAATCCACTTAAAATACCTAAAGTATTTGAGCCATTAGCACAAGAAATATTTGCTTGTTAGTGTTCTGAAAGAATTAGATATTTGCATCAGTGTGTCCTCAAAGTGATATTGCCTGTCTAAATGTCATACAAGCAATATGCACTTGCCACTTATAGGGGACAATGTTACTAGTAAGTTTGGTACTTTAAAATAATTGAATGTGGAGGTGTTTTTGTTTTTACAGCAATCTAATATTAAGTTTTTAGTCACTTTATAAGCTTGAGAAAATACTTTTAAATTTCCTTTAAAAGACAAAAGAAAAAAAGCCCTCTTTTGTAATATTTGCTCTTCCTACAAACTACCTCAAATGTGAATCGACCTTGGGAAGAATTCCTTTTTACTCTTCGTAACAATTTGATGTTTGAAGAAGCTAAACACTCATCATTAGACCTTTATTTTGCATTATAAATATATTTGTCTAAGAAACAACTTCCAGGTCTTCTTGCATTTTCATTTTTTCTATAGCAAATATTTGATATGAAAATCTTGTCCTAAACTGCTTTATATGAACTGCTTCTTAATAAGAAAAGAAATTTAAAACCCATACTGTATAACAAATAGACATGGGCAAAATGTAACTTTTTAAAAAGAGCTATTGAATAAGGATTTCATAGATACTAGGTACTTCTAGAGATGGAAAATAGTAGTATTGTGTTGAATGTGAAGATCTAATTTTTGTTAATATGAAATGCACGTGTTTAATATGTTTGTTTAAAAGTAACAAAATACATTACATTCATAAAGTATAGATTTATAGTTGGTCTCATCTTCAGAAGCCTCATTTTTATTTATTTTACAATTTACTTTAGCTCACAAATATATCCTGTAAATAAACATTCGAAATATAGACTTCATTATTGAAATTAGATTCAGATGTTATTGTCCCAATTTTCAACCCTTACTTTTAAATTCATACATAGAAATGCCACCTTTTCCTACTTCCTACGTGGTAATATTGATTAGGAAAAGCCATAAAGTAAAAAAATTTTGGAAACTTGAATTAAAGAAATTTCCAGAAGTAAACTTCATACCCTACTACTTTCAGAACTACTTTGTATGTTCAGAAAGTTGATTGGAATGGGGACAACAGAGCAGAAGGGAGAAGAGGAGTCAGGTAACAAGGAAGGGAGGGAGCACAAGGATCTATCGTGGTGGAACATGGGTTCTTTGGTGGTGGGCTCACTATGACAACAATATTTGGAGAGGGGATCCTACACTTCTATTATCAAAACCATGTAAATCAATATTAATTCAATAAAAATATTTAATAAATAAATAAAACATGGTAAAATCATTTAATTCTTGAGAAAATTATTGAATTTAAACATACTTAGTAGGCTTACAATCACTAAAGAAAAAACTTTAAATAAAGCATTGTTGTTTTACTTGTTGCTGTTCAACTGAGGGTAAGATGACTTTTGCTACTTAACTGAGGGTAAGATAATTTTTTTTTTGATTCTTCATACTGATTTTCTCCCAAGCCTTTCTTCTAAGATGGCCATCTTCTGTTGCTCCCTTGCTTAGGGGTATAGGTTTGCTTGCCTAGGTTTGGAGAAGTCTACTAAGCCTTTGAAATGAGTGGAACTATGTTACACATGGAGAGCAGTAAATAAACATATGCTGCTGGTTAGACTTAAACTGCTAATGGGATTATGGGTTCA
The DNA here is from genome assembly GCA_004024945.1 of Uropsilus gracilis. Lineage (NCBI taxonomy): Eukaryota > Metazoa > Chordata > Mammalia > Eulipotyphla > Talpidae > Uropsilus > Uropsilus gracilis. The sequence goes on from PVHY01000802.1 coordinate 64,849, forward strand.
AGCTCCATTTGGGGCATTTTGTTTTGTTTGAGCTCCATATCACAGAATTGACCATAGACATTTGGGAAAAAAGGGGACTTAGAGAAGAAAGAGCTTGTGTTTGATGTCCTTAGACATCAGTGATGTGCTATGACATTGTTTCAGCATGTAAAACTGGCTACAGTGGGAGTGCCCCAAACCTAGGTACCTTGTGAAGAGTTAATAGTAATTCTAGCAATTACTTTGAATCTAGAAGAATAAATGAGAATGTCAAAATATTACTTTGAATCTAAAAGAACAAGTGAGAATATTTATTTTCAAAAGCCTGCTGAAGAGCGTCAATGTGATATTTAGGAAAAAACTCTTTAGAGTGGCTGGTAGTAACTAAGAAGACAGGTTGTTTTTCAACAGGTCTGGAAATGCTGTGGATAGAAGGGGACACTTCTGGTTGAATCTCTGGCAAGAGCAGTTTGGAGAAAATGTTTGTGACTCCCTCTTTTCTAAATCTCCACTTCTGATAAAGAGCCATGGCTGGGAATAGGAGTCAATTCAGATAATAACGGCTCTCAGCTGAAGCAGCTCTTAAGCACTTCAGTGGTGAAAGGATGAGTAGGTTAAATTTACAAGTTTGTAAATACCTGTTATAAAATTTAATTGCTCTTTTTAAAGTACATTTTTTAAAGGCTGTATTTTAAACTTATCATCTCTGGTGCCAGGAGATCCTCCTGTGCCTCATGTATTGTCTCACTAAGGTGTTATCTGTTGTCTCAGCTTATGTGCCTCCCATGTGATGATTCCTTCCTCTTGTAGCTTTTATTATTACTCAGAGCAGCACATTTACTCCATTCTCCAGCATGGACACAAGCGCACTCACTGGCATCACTAAACTCTTCTCAGTTAATATTAATCCTTATGCCCAAAAGAAGAAGTGCCCCATATCTACCCATCTTGCCTAGAGTATAACCATAGTCATAAAACCTGTTTCATTCAAAGTCAATGTAGTACAATTACACCCTGATTGTCTGCCTTCTTCACTTCCCCCATCTCCTTATGAAGAAGACTTCTTTCTTAAGAAGTATGGCATTCAAGATCCAAACCTCACATCCAGCCATATACAATTATTCACCATTTCTCAGATATGGTCTTTCATGTTTCCTTGGCATTGAATGTGTTTTCTCTTCTAATCACACCTGTCCCCATTTCTACCCAGTCAGCACCTACTCATTCTTCAAGACTCAGCTTGCTTATTTATTCCACTATGAAAACTTGAAACTCCCTGGAAAAATTGGTCAGTCTGTGTTCTCACTGTACTTTGTTTGGGTCTCTAACTTTTAATATGTTAGATTGTAAAGATTTACTTTGTATGTTTGTCTCTCCACGTTAAGATTGCTCTCAGCAGTTTACCAAGCCACATCAAAGCAAATAAACAGAAACCAGCTCAGCAGTTTGTAGTAACTTTACTTTATCCCAATAAGCATTTCTATGCTCTTGCCTTTTCTGTTCGTTTCTCTTCGCTTAGATTTGTCACTTGTTCTTGCTGACAGTATACTTGAACTAGTAGGAGTTGCTAATTGGTAGTGAAAGAGGTAGTTTAAGGGCAGTTGTGGTTAAACTGAGCCAGGGGACAGGGATCCTTATCCAGAACACTTTAGAAGCAGGGTAACCTAAGACTGATCTCTTGTTATAAGTACTGAAAGTGATTGAAGAAGCACAGTGTGAACTGATGCTCACCATGGAACCACAGAGCTGGAAGAGAGCCATAGAAGTGATCTAGTCCAACCCCTATTTGATACTTCAATCTCTTTTAAAATCTCATGAGAAATGGACAACTAGCTCTATCTGAATATATTCATTGACTTGGGACTCACTAGCAGTTAGTAGCTATTTCATTTTCAGTCATCTCTAAACCCACTGCCACAACTCCAGTTACCACATAGCTTTAGTTGAAGTGCCAGAGTCAAAGATTGTCTGTATTTTGCACTTTATTCTTTATAGAAAGCCGCATTCACCATCAGTGGTTAAACTTACCCTCTGAGTCATGTCTGAGTCTTCAGAAGTTTGGAAATGGTAAGATACATGGCTTTACAACTGACTCCCATCCACCCACCCATCACATTTTAACTGGCACCTTATTATTGAAACCTTTGAAACTGCTTGTACCACAGTTTTTCTCACTGCCTACATTAGATTTCTGGTGTCGACTTGGCCAGAGAGCCTATATATTCCAAGATAGAACTGGCACTGGTTCTTTTAATGCTCTGAGGAATTTATCATACAAAATTGGAACTAGATTTAGAGCACAAGTCTTCTGACATTTCCTAGTACTATCAATACAATTTGTACAATAGAAAGGAACTGTGAAAGTATGTAAATTCATTTATCTTAGTTTTATGTTAAGAAGCTTACAGTTTCAAGGACATCCACAATTAACTAATTATTTCATAATGTAAAGTCTCACTCTGAAGTTGCCTGCCTTATTACAAGTTTTTGGTATAGTTCCATAGAAAGAATACCCTTAGAGCTTTTCAATCAAAACTAAAGGAGTAACAGGATATCAGTATTACAGAAACAGAAAACAAATTCCAGAGGTGTATGTGGGGGAGTGGGGGAGATTTTTATTCTTATTTTAGATTTCCCTTTCTCTCAAACACACTACTAGTTATATTTCCTAATCACAGTAACTTCTATATGTGTGTGTACTAGATCTGTGCTATTTTATGTACTTGTCCAATACAAACAACTGTGTACAGTTGAAGGTTATTCATTCATATTACAGTTAGGGAAAACCAGGGCTTAGAGAGGTTACATTAACCTGCTGAAAACAGCTAATACTTGATAACACCTGACTTTGACCCTGATTCTGTCTGATGCCAAAGTTTGTGCTTCCTACCATTATGCCATACTGCTCCCCTGAGTAACTTCACTCAGTCTTCTCCTGGGAAGAACAACTATTCTACTAGCCTAACTAGTGTCCCCCAGTCTCAGCTCACAGGAAAAATAAACTAACATTGGGTAAATTTTCATTTTGGAATCTCAGTTTCTAAATTCACTTACTCCAGAATGTCCTTTACACTCCCCAGTCTGTCTATTCTAGTCTTACTCAACTTCTCCTGTGTTCTAGAATCCAGTGACAAACTGTCTACCTCATGTGTCTTTTTTCCTCACAAATATCCTCTAAGTCCAGTTTGGTGTCTAAACTCTGGTACTCCTCTCAGGATTTATCATTCTCAGGGATACACACTCCCCAGGCTTTGATAGCTTTCTGTACAACAGTTGCATTTAACACTAGCAAATTTACATGGAATACTAATTCAGCCTTCAGTTTTCTTGCTAGACATAACCACTGTGAGTTTGGAGGGGGTTGGGGAAAGTTTTCATTTTTAAAGGACCCTGATTGCTCCTTTTCCACAGCTGGTGAAAAAGGAGACATCTTTATGAAGATGAAAAGTCAACCCATTCCTTAGAAATTATAATTAAGGAAACAAAATTCCAAACTTCTGGGTAATTTAGGCCAAATTTATTCCTTTAGTTTTCATTTTTGCAATTTGAAGTTACTTGGGGCAACATAAAATAAGAAACAGCTATATAAATGGAGTGACTTTTTTCTCATATAAGTAAAACAGAACTCAGGAAGGAATTATGTGTAGTCATGAGCTATGTCTATTTTACCATACTTAGATGTCTTAGAGCCATATGATATAAAACTAATAATAAAATGACTCCGATTATGTCTCTCATTGTCATTAGGTTTGGGGATTGGAGTACTTGAAAGTCAAGGAATATTTTAAGGGTATTTTTATTTATACAAGTCTTTTTTTAGATGAATTATCTTTTACCATTGCGCTAAAGAGTAAAAAAACTTCAGAACCATAGGCATTATGAATATTTTCTGGTTTTGCCCTGATTCATTTAAAATTTTTTCTTAGTCTGAAAAAAAATATATCATTGGAAATCTGTTTTCGGGATAGGTGTTTTAAAATTTGTGGAAGAATACCCTGCAGTTGTTTTTTTAAATTTATTTACTGCCTATTAATTATATAAAGCTAATAGCAATAGCAATGTTGGTTGGTACATTGTCATGTCCAGGTTCTTTTTTTTTTTTCTTTTTTGAGACTTGGTCTTGCTTTGTTGCCCACAGAACCGCTGGTTCACGTTGCTCAGGGTACCACGAACTCAAGCAATCCCCAGCCTCAGTCTCCCAAGTAGCTAGGATTACAGGCATGCCCCACCACGCCCAGCTATTTTTTGAGACTAGGTCTCAATATGTTGCCCCGGGTGGGTCTCAAACTTGGGGGCTCAAGTGATTCCTAGCCTCCGCCTCGCTTCGTAGGCTTCAATTAAAGGCACGTGCGACCATGTCAGGCCTATATCCAGGGTTCTTAATAAGATTTCAGAGTATTTTGCCAGCATAGGAAATTGTCACTTCACATATTCAAGTCCCACATACCAGAGATTTATCATAGCAATATGGCAAATTAATGATACAGTCGAAGAGAAACCAGCAAATGGCTAGGAATGTTAACCCAGAAATCAATAACATGTTCCTGTCAGTGAGGCTACACAGTGTACTAAGTGTCATTTGTAAGCTCAAGTTATAGGCTGAACAGGTGGGAGGGAAGGGTGATAGAGCCTGGTAGGTCAGAAATTCTGCTAAATATTTGAATGTCAGAATTGATTGCTGCTAGCCTGTCTCTTGCCTCAGGTGTATCTCATTTTAAGTTCAAGACCATGGAAAACTTTCCAGAAAGAAAGTTGAGAAGTTTCAAAGCTAATAAATTAGTAAATGCTCATGGCACTATAGTTTCACATTGCAGAAATCTGTTTCCCAGAGGATTCACACTGGGATTTTCCCATATTCCAAGAGTTACTGCTTCCACCTTCATGTTCTCAGAGCACTTTGCTACCGGTTACAGCACTTTCTTTATCTTGCCTTGAAGTTTACTTAGTTCCTCACATAATTGTCTTCCCTACTTAAATTGCTAGTGCCTTGAAGAACAGGGCTACATTTTTCACACCTTAATATCCCATATGTAGCTGTAGGGGTTTAAGCACAGATCAAAATAAATGTTTGAATAAGCAAGCCAGTTGCATTAGTATACTGAAGGTTTAAAGAAAGTGTCAGGAGCCACAGCCTGTGCAATGGAATCAAGAAATGAAGAATGAAGATTAAATGATCTCTGAAAATATAAGTCATGGAAAAATAAAGCTAACTTGCAAAAGCAATTTATTTTCAATTTTTAGAAAGTTAGCTATCGTGTTGACATATCTATTGTTTTTATCTTGATTTTAAAGCAAGCATGTTTTTTACTCATTATTTGATTCATACCTGCATCATTTGTCATTTAGATATTCTAGTTGTAGCTGCTAAATTTTGCTACTATAAAAAAATTAAGCAATTAAAAGCTAAACTGTTTTCTCATGAAAGAACTGTTATAGACAAATTCTGCAAATGTGATCAATGAAAAAAAGATGTAACATGAAGAAAAGAAATGAGGGCGATATTTTTTGACCTATATGTAATCTGTACTACACAATTGCAACTTAAAAGCATTTAGTGCCCCAAGTCTGAATATTAGAATTGTTTCATAAAGGACATATACACAGTGGTACTACTGCCGAATTTATCTTATTTTAGTCCTCTTAAGATAAAAGAGGTAGCTATTTCTGTGAAGTGTGCTTATAGAAAGGCTGGGTGAGTGGACAGTAGTTTGTCATGATTTTTCTGTGATGACTAAAGACTTGAAGTGAACCAAAGGTTCAGGGGAACAATCCCAGATCATGCCACCACATGATGGCATTTATTAATAGTTAATTATGCTCAGTGCTGCTGCTGCATAAAACCATGTAGAGAGGCTGTACACGTAGAAATAAAACTTGAATTCAACAAAAAACCTTACCCTCTCTTCCAAAGAAAGATTTGGACAAGAGATCAGGGCAGCATTTTGATGATTATACTTAGCAAGTTCAACAAAGTTCTTTTGAGGCAGCTCTCCTCTCAAGACTGCCCATTTGTGTCTATGCAGTTATCCCTCTTTTTTTGATTCTTTTCTTAATAAATACCGCCTTTTAATATGTAAAAAAAGAGAAAGAAAAAGAAAAGTTCTTTTGAGATGTGACCTATAAACACTCCTGTCTGTATTTCTCAACTGTGGGAATATTCACACTGGAATGGATTCCACCCTGTTCTCAACCTGACTTCCCTTGTCACTGCCCCTACAATAAATACTGCACAGTAACTGTGTGATGAATACACAGTTTGGGGACTAAATAGAATGCCCAATGTAATAAAGTTTGGCTGCAGCGGGGAAAAAAGTCCTTTTGATATGTGTTTGATAGGAATGTGTTAATTTCAACAAAACATCTGGTATAAAATAGTTGTGAATGCAGAATATTTGAGGGGGTTACAGAAGGAGAAGGGATTTACTGTGCTTAACAATTGCCAGTAGTCAGGCTACTTCCAAGTGGTGATTTTGTCAGACTTGGAAATTAAGTGGGATCAAATCTACTCAGCTCTTCATTGGGAGAAGATCCAAATCCAGCTGCAGCAAAGAGCAGTTACTGCTTGAGAACCAAAGCTCTACCCAGTGTCTTCTAGCCAGTTTTCAATAATAAGCTTAATATTGCCCCTTTTATATTCTGGGTAAAGAAAAAAAAAAAGACTGCCTTTGTGGTTTATTGGTCAAATTTGTACAGCTGAATCTACTGTAAAAAGGTCTTTTTTCATGGGGGTTATTTTACTACAGATTTCAGTGTTCTTGCTGTTATGCTTATTTTCTTAATATGGTAATTCAAACTTAGAATAGTTATTATAGTTTCAAAGCTTGATTGAAAGATGCATTCAGTATTTTCTCTAAATATGCAGCAATTATAACAACACAGCTGTAGTTAAAGATAGAATTTATTGTAAATTCTGACAGTCTTGCTTCTCACATCAGGCTGAAATAAGGTTTATTCCATTTAATTCTACAGTGATTGCATGTTTCCCTCTGTACAAGGTACTGTACTAGGTACTGTGAAGTGACAATGATGAACAATATGTGGTATCTGCCTTCAATGAGCTTGTGGTCTTGTAAGGGAAATTGGCACATACACCAAAGAGCTATAAGGGAAAATGTATTAAGTAATATATACATTATATAAACAAAATTATTGACAGTGAGAGGAATTATCTCTACTCAGACAGGGGAAGATTTTACAGAATTGGCATTTAAGCTGAACCTCTGTGAACATTTAAAACTCAATTTCAGCATTCAAAAGTGAGGATGTGGAGAAGGTATGCATTATGTATCCAAAAAACTTCATGAGCCAAATGCAAGGAGACAGAACAGTATGTTATGTGGGGGAGAACTGTAGGAAACCCTGTGTGACTTAAGCTCCAGTGAGGACAATGGGAAATAAAATGATAGTTTGGAGCTGGATTTTTTTCTCAAGGCATTGAGTTGCCATTAAAGGATTTTCAGCAGTGGAATAGGGTCATCTGGGATATCTCTGGCTGCTGGTAAATAGGATGGAATGGAAAGGCTAGAGATGAGAGACAGAACAGAAAGACTTGTCTTAAATAATCCAGATGAGAGGTACTACAGGCCTAAATTAGATTAGTAGTAAGGAGGATGTAAAGAAACACAGAGACAGGATATTGATAGAATGGGATGTGACTGTCTGAGGGGAATAAAGTACAGACAAGAACTGAAGATGACTCCAAAGTTTCCTTCGCATATGTTGGGGGGGGGGGGGTTGACATTAAAAGACATAGGCAACACAAGAAGACTTACTTATTTGACATACTGCATGTAAAAGAGTTGTTTTTAATGGCAAAGTAATTTCGGTTTAATTTGAGTCAATCTATTTCCTAAATGTGAGCATTGAAGATTCTTTTAATATTAATATATTGAAAGTTGTTTTCTTTTGGGATGTGGTAGTGAGAGTGCAGGATACTATATAGCATTATGAGTTAATGTATTTGATGTAAAGTACAATAAAGAAAATGGAATAGCAGGACCCCTTGTTATTTTCTTTTAGCCTGTGCCACAAAGCAAAACTTCGGAAACAAAAGATAATTTTTAGGCTACCACTTACTTTAGGAAATACTGATGTCATTAACATTTGTTAAAATACAGCTGAACCTCAAAATTCCTCTTCTAACAAAATATACATTGTGTGGGTGAAAGATCTATAAAGAAATAAATATTTGTAAACATTGGGCGGTTGTTAGGGAATTTGAATGTCTGTACTTATTACCTAAGAACTTCTGGGTTTCAAGGCCGAATTAAAATAGATTCCAGGCTGCCTTAAAGGTAAACGGCACATCTGTGGATTAGTCTAGGGCAATGAAAACTGACTGGATTTTGTATTATGATAAAAGTCGATTTCTCTCTTCCATCTATTTAGCAATACTTTTGGATATCTTCTCCTTTGGGGAACTTCCCAGATATTTTGTGAATATGATTCCAATTTACAAGAATTGTTTTTACATTGTAGCTGAGTGATGTCCTAACTCTGAAACTCTTACACTGGTGTAAATCTAGCCAAGGAGTCTTCAGAAGTATGTGTAGGAGTGCCTGCCCTGTGACACTTTGGCTTCCTCAACTTGCCTGGACTCTCAAAGTTGCCTCTGGGAGCAGTTTCTAGAATCAGAGTCTGCTTCTAGTGCAGTAATTTCCATTAACAAAGAAAATAAATTTTCCAGGTGTCAGCTAGAGTCACTAAGTTTTGAGCAGTGTTCACCTAGTACAGGTATTACCACAAGATAATATAGATGTTTCTTTAGGTACAGATGTTTACCAGTACCTTCTAAAAGGAAAGGATGCCCTGAAACTTCATAAAAATGACAGGGCAGTTACTGCTGTACATATTGTCTAAGGAACTGATTTCAAGGAAGAAATTGCAAACATTTCTTTCAATGCTAAAATATAATCTAGCAAAAGTAGTGGAACAACTTTAGAAAAGAGTACAATTTGTATTATGACTGCGTTTGTTTCTTAATATGTTTTCAGAAAACTAATAACCATAATTTAGTTTTATTCATACATGGATTATGCCTTTTATGATGTTCCATAGTAAAACCTCCCAAACTGGAACAATTCTGCACTGTCTCACTCTGCCAACAGTTGGTTTGTGCCTTCTGTTTGCTGACTACCTTAAATATTTGTCCAAGCCAAGCATAATTTAAAAAGTTAAATTCACATTGAAAAAGAGTCACAAGATGACAGTGTTGTAGGTGATTTTTGGACTTTCAACCCTATCGTTCCTCTCAATTAACATTGACAATTCACAGATGACACGGATAATTAATCCAGTATATAGAGAGACTTGTGTTTTAAAAGAGGGTATGGACTTTCTTGCCCAGAACCATTTTGAAGAATATTTTCTCTATAAAATTTACTGTCTGGCATTTCACTTCTGTTGGAACATTGACCTATGGTTACTTTATTCAGTATTCTTGTGGGATAACTATCAATTTTAGTGTCTCAAATTTTCTTAAGCAAACACATTTGATGGTTCTGGTATTTTCAGGGTTTCTATAGAAACTAGAAACCTTGGTACCATGTTTTCATCTTACTGGTCTGATTTACAATTCTGCATATGAAATAAGGAATCTTATCACCTTGAACTGAGCAAAATTAGTAGAGCACCACAATGTGCTAGTTCTGTGTGTTTTGTGTTTAAGAGAAACCTGTAGAAATCTAAGAGTACGTAATATAATTCAAGTGGCCAGACGAATCCTAACCTAAGCCTTTAGGCTGTGAGCTGTGCTTGCAGAGGGAATGGGTGTGGGGAGCTGGAAGATTGCCTTAAGCTAGTGAAAGGGAGAGCCAGTCTAGAGGTGTGAGGAGTACCTTCCTCCAGGAATCCCTGCATTTGGACAGTGATGCTACTTTTATTGGGCTTTCATTTGATATTTGTTTCATAATGACTGAGTATCTAGTACTTATAGGTTTCCCAAAGATGTTGTTGTTTTGACCTTTTATTCAGTTTATTCTGAAATGTATAAGAACCTCGGGGAAGTAAACTTTTCCCCCCTGTCTCCCTAGTTCACAGGGTATTAAAAGTTTGTAACTTTAGTTCAGGTAGTAAGTGATGACTGAACTCGAAACAAGAGACTTGAGCTGTATTTCTAATTTAATCTTTAGTGACCTACCATAAACTTGTACTCAGAGGTCTTTGAGTGTGACCAGGAGAGTAGCTAGCAATACCTAAGTAGAAGTAAAAAGCCTCAAATTCAAAATAATTGCAGGAAGTCCTGTATGATCAATAAAGAATGAATGAAATATATTTTTAAAATAGCTTTGCCTATTGTAGTTGGACAGATAACTGAAAATGAATTAACAGTGTTATTGAGTCTGTCTTCCTAAAAGCTGCTTTTCATATACACAGAAGATTTGTAATTGTTATATTACATGTTGATGGTTAATTCCACAGTTTTGAAAATAGTTTCTTTCAGCCAGTTCTGTTCTTGTTTTATAATCTGAACTACTAACTTGATTTACTCAGCTTAGCAGACCCTTCTTTTCTAGTCAGTCTAGGTCTGTTCGAATTAGCACAAACTTTGAATTACTGGAGCTCCAATTAATGAGGTTTTATTCTGTTATGAAGAGTTTGTTTTCCATCATTGATAATTATTTCCAGGAAAGTGAAGTTCACAGAAAAAAAAAATCTCTCAGTTTCCTTAATGTTATTTACCAAAGTCTAAGAAGTGGCTTTTAGTAGTTACATGGGGGAGAGAAGACATGGCAGTAGCAAGGGAAAATGAGGTGCTATACCCTGGTCTCTAAGATTTGTGGAACAGGCACTGAGCAGCATTCTAAGCCAATATTATTCCTTGTAAAAGGCAAACCAGACCTTGGAATTTTAAAGTCTAATGTGAGTGAGAGAATGTGTGCTGATGCATACTAATACTTTAACCCCTGTCAGCCTAGTAAGGTGTAAGAACCTCTTAATTGATAAATATCTCACTCCGTCCAGAGGTTCACCAGAGGTCCACTTGTCTTCACTAGAGTCTGCCCTTCTCCCATTACATCATTCTCACTGCTCCAGAGGGTTGGTTTTTAACCTAGTCCCCTTTCCTATTTAGACATCTACTCACCTGAAATCCCACACAGAACCGGAAGAGGGAGCAGAGGGTTTTTTAAAAAGACTAAAAAACTTGTGAACTGATCTCTGACTTCTTTTAACCCCATACTCATTTACAGAGACTGTTATCTTGTGCTTCTTTTTTCTGTGCCTACCCTTGCTATCTTTTGATTCATCGAGTTCATAAAATGTTCCTTTTAAGAAGGTATGAAAGTCATGAAAAAGTCTAGTAATATGGGTCTCTATATGTTTCAAACCACAACAAAATAGTAGTAATAATCACCCCACAAACATAAGAGGCCATTGAGCTCATTCAGAATGCAAAGCATTTGTGTTTTCCTCAGAGAAAAGGCCTGCGAGATCAAAGCATCTCTAACTCTACCATGGAAGTAGACTATTATCTATTTATAACATTCTGTGAGTTTTAGATAGAAAAATGTTGCCAAACTGTGCTACACTGTGAATGCACAGTAATCTGAAGATTTGAAAGACCTGGTTACTACTTTCTGAGTGTACAGCTTTTAATAGATATTAAACAGAGAAAAACACACTAATGGATGTGCTTAAGTTGATGAATAAAAGACTAGAGTATAGGGGAATGTTGACAGTTAATAAAGTATCATCAGTGGGGTAATTTTATGTGTGTTATATTGCAAATAAATGCTTTTTTTAAAATATGAGACTGTCTTTTTATAGTCTTTCTTTTACTCATTAAATATTTACTCACCAGCTACTGAGTGCTAATACCAGGTATACAGTTGTGAGCAAAAATGAGTCACCATACTCAGAACTTATGGTTTAATGAAGTTCTACATATAACACAGACATGGGCATAAATAGTAAAAACTAGTTTTAAATGTTAGTTTCTTACTCTGGTTGATCTTCTACAACTAGATAAGTATCGAAGTTAAGTCATAAGACTGGAAGTTATTTGTTTGTACATTTCTGAGATCTTCACAGGTCATTAGGTGTTTTTGTTGTTCATACAAAGGTCAATCATGCCACAGTAGTGTGGTAACACTTTGGTGAAGTAAGGTGTTCCACAGCACTGAGTTGAACATCCTGTGGCCCCCTGTGGTCCCAGCTTACGACATTTTGACTTACAGTTTCTCACCTTTACGATGGTACAAAAGTAACACAGATTCAGTAGAAGCCATATTTCAAATTTTGAATTTTGATCTTTTCCCACGCTAGCAACACTTGCATGATGCTAGGCAGCCAGGAAAGCCGCAGCTCTCAGCCAAATAATCACAAGGATAACCAACAGATACTCTGCATACTGTTTTCTCCTTAGTATAGTATTCAATACCTTTTATAAGGTATTCAGTACTTTCTGAGAAAATGAATTTTGGGTGAGATGGTTCTGTCCAACTTTAGACTAATGCAAGTGTTTTAAGCACATTGAGGTGGACTTAGCTAGGCTATGGCGATTGATAGGTTAGGTGTGTTAAATAATGTATTTGGGATGTGGAACCATCGTAAGTTGAGCAAGATATTGTACTTGGCACATAACAGACACCCAGTAAATATTTGCTGAATTAATTAACTCATGTTCATTGATACTTTCTTTCATCTGTAATTACAGAGACAACCACTTATTCATGGCAAGTTTTGTTGCTTTGAGAACAGAGCTATTGTCACATGACTGTAATTTAAATTGCATGGCTTTTCTTTATTGCCTTTTTCCCATCCCCGAATGATGCTCTTTCCTTTTAGTTTCTATTGTGGTTTTCCTAATGTGTACTTTAGCACAGAATCAGCAATTGTCATTATTTCGACAGCATATTCTGAGCTTTTCCAGTGCATTTTATTACCCCATGTGCTTGTTTCATGGATACAAAAATCAGAATAGGACCTTTTCAGTGGGATAATTAAGCAATTTTTAATGGTAATAGAGTGAAAAACTTGTAAGTAAAATTTTTTCTTTGCCTTTGGAAAATAGGTTTATCAAAGAAATGAAAAGTTGAAATGTCCTTTTCTGTTTGACCAGACTCACTCTAAACATATTTGTTGAAAGGAATAAATTACCTTTCCAAATTAGATTGGAAGGTGGATTGGATTAAAGTTCAAAAGCTTCAGCAGTACATCAAGAACCACATATTTCTTCTATGCTGAACCTACGACACACGGCACTGCTATTTATTTGGAGATGGGTATTGAGGTTATCTTGCCCTCACCAGTTTATAGTTTGACATATTTATGCACACACAACCAGAACATTGTGATGGTTTACATCAAGGATAGATTCTCACTGTTGGAGCTTGATGCATGGGGATGAAATACCTATTTAAAAAATATATGACTTCTTTGTGAACAATCCTATACAGCTCAGCAGCTAGAGAAAAATGATAGGACAGAATGGATAAACTGCAGGGAAAAGCAAAAATGAAGAGAGATGCACCTATGGGAAGTGTGTAAGAATAAAGTATGATGAGCAGGAAAGGAATTAAAAACGCAAAGGAGAGCAGTAGTTGAAGACTATATTCACCACCCTCATAGTGTTATCCCCCAAGCTCCACTATGTGATCTGCTCAGTTTCTAGATTCTGCCTGGCTATAGTATACTGACAAATAGCAGGTGCTGAACATTCATTCTGGAGTATTATTGGATTAGGACAGAGTTGGTCAACACATATATTAAAGAATAATAGAAATATCAGTGGATGAGAGGCAAGGAAAGTCAGCAAATGCAGCAAATAGTATCTACTCTTCTGGTCAGTAGCTGTGTGACACTAGACACATCACTTCTGCTTCAATAAAACATCAAGTATGTGCATTGCAGCACTATTTACAATAGCCAAGATATGGAAACAACCCAAATGCCCCAAAATAGATGAATGGATTAAAAGCTTGTGGTATATTTATACAATGAAATACTACTCAGTGATCAAAAAAGACAAACTCATGACATTCATGGCAACTTGTATGGCGCTGGAAGGAATTACACTAATCAAAATTAGAAAGAAAAAGATAAATATCAGATGGTGTCACTCATATGTGGATATAGAGAAATGAAACTTTTAAAAGGACAAGAAAAAGTTAAACTAGTAAGCTGATATCAGAATTCAAGCACACAGCAAGGGCAGGGGGCAAAATCAGGAAGGATGAGCAGAAGAGAGCATATTATGGTGATAGTTCATGGGTGCTATGGTGGTGGGCGAACTATGGGGTCTATAATGATGAAAGAAAAATATATGTAATTAATGAATTTAAAAAGCTTCAAAGGTTGTGTGCAAGCTGATAGCTCTACGTGTTCATAGCTCTGACATGTAGTGAATCAATCACTAATAGGACTTTGTTCTTGAAGAAGACCTATTATAGTTTTGTATATAATGAAGTATTGGCTTTGTCTACTTTATGGGACTAATTTGAGGGTCAACTAAGATAAAAGTTATGAAGAACCTTGGAAACTCGAGAGTCTCATAAATGAAGAAGATACAATTTATAAGAACCATTCCCTCTCCCCCCTAAAATACCACATAGTGACAAAAATTAAAATGGTCCATTTAAGTAAATGTCAGACAAGTTATAGAATACTTAAGAGATTGTAGTTAGACTTCTTTGCGGAGAAATATACCATTGGAAAGTATATAGATCAAGAAACTGATGTGATAGTCACTGCCTGGCTAAGTAGCTAGGCTGCTGGGAGGTGAAGCTCTTTTCTTCCCAAATTCCATTCCACTCTGTTTTTCAGGGTTACCTCAGGACCTCTAGAAAGTGTTAGACACCTTTCTCTGTCACCATCACCCACCTTCTCCCTGAAGACTGAAGTTGAATATTAAAACCAGTATAAAACTGCCTTGCTACACTTGTGTGGTAGAGGTGGTGGGTATATTATCTTTATTTTGGTGTTCTCCTCAACTCTTCCCTAAAATCCTTACTTATACTTTCATGTTCTTTTGTGACATTTACTGTTCTTTCTTCCTTACTCCCTTTCTAGAGTAGGAAAAGAAAAACATCTAGAAAGTGGTGGAGGGGAAAAGGAGAAGGAAAATGAATGTGAAACACCTCATTTAAGGCAGTGGGTAGAGCTGTATTTATTCTTCTTCAGGATGAGTTTATAGTTGACTATTTTTCTTTTTCTTTTTCTTTTTTTTTTAGTTTTCCAAGTTTGTTCACTGGTGTAAGGTTGGTTTATATCATTTTAGTCATTTTACGGGATATAGGTTTAAAGAGCTAGAAAACCCCAAAAATCTTCTACCATGCACTATAGGGCCCCGTCTAGCCCCTATTCCAATCCCATGTATTCTTGTTGCTTCAGTGTTATAGTTAGATGTCAAGAATTTGTAATTGGGTTTTTTCCTGATGTTTTGTTCTGTTTTTCTATATTCTACATATAAGTGAAGCCATCTGGTATTTATCTTTTTCCAATTGACTTACTTCACTTAGCATAATCATAATCTAGTTGCATCCACTTTGTCACAATTGGCAAGAATTTATCTATTTTATAGCTGAGTAGTATTCCATTGTAAACATGTATACCACATTTCCTGATCTACTCTTTTGTCTGGGCATTTGTTTCCATAACTTGGCTATTGTAAACAGTGCTACAGTAAATATAGGAATGTATATATCCCTTCAAGTCCATGTTTTTTGCATTCTCCAGTTAGGTACTTAGGACTGAACATGCTGGATCATATGATAGATATATTTCAAATACTTTGAGAAACCTCCATACTGTTTTTCATAAGGTCCCAACCAGCTGTATTCTTACCAACAGGGTACAGTTCCTTTTTTTTCTGCATCTTCACCAACACTTACTATTTCTGGGTTCTTTGGTATGGGTCATTCTCATGAGTGTGAGCTGGTATTTCCCTAATGATAAATGATGGTGAGCATTTTTTTCAAGTGCCTGTTGGCCATCTGTAAAGGGGAAACATCTATTTAGTTCCTCTGTCCATTTTTTGATTGGCTTTATTGTATTCTTATTTTGCAGTTACATGAATTCTTTATATTTGGATATCAGTTCTTAGGTATGATTTAAAAATATTTTTCCAGGGCCGGGCACAGTGGCTCGTGCTTGTAAGCTTCAGCCTATGAAGCGGCCGGGGCTAGGGATCATGGTTCGAGTCCCGCCTGGGGCCCGTAGCGAGACCTAGTTCCAAAAAAATAGCTGGGCGTGGTGGTGCGCGCCTGTAATCCCAGCTACCTGGGAAGCTGAGGCTGGGGATTGCTTGAGTCTGTGTACCCTGGGCAACGAGAGCCTGCGGTTCCACGGGCAAAAATAGCAAGACCTAGTCTCAAAAAAAAAAAAGAAATAAATAAAAAAAAAAAATAAAAATATTTTTCCAATTAAGTATAGTGTCTTTTTTTTTAACTGATTGTTATTTTCACTGTAATCCTATTGATATAATCCCATTTGTTTATATTTGCTTTTGCTCTCTTGCCGTTAGAGATGAAACCCCAAAGACATCTCAGAAGCTAATGTCATTGAATGTTTCGCTTGTTATTTCCTGCAATGTATTTTGTAGTTTGGGGTCTTATATTCATGTATTTACTCCATATTGAGTTTTGTATTAGGTGTGGGACAGTGATCTAGTTTCATTCTTTTCCATGTTGGCTATCCACTTTTCCCAACACCACTTTTTGAAAATATTCTTTCTCCAGTGTACACTCTTGGCTCCTTTGTCAGAGATTAATGGTCCATAGATGTGCAGGTATATTTCTGGAATCTTGATTCTATTTCATTGATCCATGTATCTATTTCAGTATCATACTAATTTCATTACGGTAGTTTGTAGTATAGTTTGAAGTCTGGGATAGTGATATTACCACTACTACTACGACTCTTCCTCTTTTTTAAAGTTTTCTTGTTCTAGCTAGTTCTTTGTACATTTTTGGTGAATTTTCCTCTCTGATATTTATAGGAGAGCCCCAATCAATATTTCTTTTAGGGGAGGAATGGCACTGGCAAATTCCTTCATCTGTAGTCTGAGAAGACATTTATGTCTACCTTATATCTGAAGGAGAGTCTTGCAATTTTTATCAGTGAGTGGTTTGACCACATTGTGCTTTTCTCTCCTTACTTGTCAGATTTCCTCTGAGAAATCTGATGTCAGCTTTATGAGAGTTCCTTCATAGTTTCTCTGCTTTTATCCCCAAACCACCTTAAATATTCTTCCTTTACCTGGAACTCTTAGTGTCTTGAACTCTTTCATGACTGTGTGTCTGGGTATAGGTCTCATACATTTAGATAACCAGGTGTTTTTTTTTTTTCATGGGCTTGTCTATTTAGTTTCTTCCCCAGATTTGAGAAATTTCCCTCTATTTTTTTTGAGATAATAATTATCAGCTCACTTCTCCCTCTTGTCCCCTTCTAGAATACCCATTATGCTTATGTTACATTTTCTTTTTTTTCTTTTTTAAAATTTATTTATACATTTATATATTTCACATCATTCACATCATTGTGGTCCCTGGGGGTCCACCACCAACTCCCCTCCCTGGCCACTCCAGCTGGTCCCCTCCTGCAGTTGTGTACTTTCATTTGGTTGTCCACATATTAGTGGAACCATTTGGTTTCTGTCTTTTTCCTTCTGACTTGTTTCTGCCAGTATTATTTCTTCTAGGTACATCCATGTTACCAAAAAAATCATCAAATTTGTCGTTTTTTATTGATGTATAATATTCCATTGTGTATAGCTACCATGTGGTATTTATTTACCTTTTCTAATGGAGCTAGATATGTCTCAGAGTGTATTTTTCTCTTCATGGTGTTCTTTCTTTTTTCACCTGGTTCCTTTCTATATTATGACCTTCTCAGTCACTAATTCATTCCTCCATTTGGTCTAGTCTGCTTCCATAGCTTTCTGCAGAAATTTTTTTAGACCTCTATTGATCTTTTTGCATTAAACAATTCCCTTATTCTTAAAATTTTCAGTTTCTAATTTCTGTTCATTAATTGTATTTCTCAAGTCATTCCTTTTTTTGGCATTTGCTGCATTTTATTCTGTTTCTTTGAATTTCTTTATCATGGCAATTATGAAATCTCTTATAGATAGATAAGGTCTTCCATATATCTGTAGTTGGATTCTGGATAGTTATTCCCATCTTGTGGTGATATGTACCCTTGAGGTATCAAGTTGCCATGTGCCATGTGTTATGTTTTTTGTGTGCCCAGACTGCTGTATTAGGTCTCCCCCCCCCCAGGAGTGCTATACTTTCTGGCAGAAGCAAATTGGAAGCTTCAGGGGACACCCAGGAGAACATGCTGGGGTAGAGGAGGGTACCACTGCTGACTTTCAACACCCCGCACCAGCAACTAGGAAGCCCTTTGTTTGCAGGCTCTGTTCACTTTGTAGTCGTAGTTCCTTGTAGTTTCTGACTGTACATACCGGATACAGGTACAGAGCTCTTAGAGGGGTTGGTATGGATATATACTCAGTTCTTCCAAAGACACGATCTACAAGCTTTCTGGTGAAAAGGCCCAGAGGTGATACGGCCAGAGTGCTGCATGCTCCCACACTATGCAATGACAAAGGCACCAGGAATAGTTGCAGTTCCAGGCCAGCCCTTAAGTTATCTCCCCAGTGCAGGCATAGAGAAAAGCTGTTGTACAGGTATCTCATCTTTAAGACTGACTTAAATCTTTCTTTGTTATTTTAGTCCTCAGTCAGTGACATCTGAGAAAATCATAGACAGGTCACACAAAAAGAACCACCAGCATGCTAGCTCTCAACAGACCTGTGCCATGTAGGGCTGCATATATTTTTAGAAAGGACAGTAGTGGTGGATAGGACCAAACCACCCCCTAACCTGGCACATGTGTAAGAATGACAACATATGTTTTGCAGTTTATATAGTTCAATTTATTGATTTGATTACCATGGAAAGAGGGAAGGAAAAAAATTGCATGATTCGTGATCGGTATGAGAGGACTTATTCATTCAGGTTGGAAAAGCAAAGTGAAAAATCAGAAACAGGCCTGCCAGCCTAGATATGTCCAAAAACTAGTATTTTGGTAACGCTATTATGACTTCCAGTAGATTAAATTTCAAATTGTGGAAAGGCTTCAGAATAAGGGAAGGCTTAGTATCCCACTAATACAGCTTATTAAATTTAGATAAAACAGATGTTTTTCAATGGCAGCAGCTCTGAATCACCAAATTCAAAATGGAGAAAGGAGAATAAAACCAAACTAATACTTTTCTTTAAAAAGTATCACTTAACTTAGTTTCGGTACCTGGTTGTACTTATATACCTAAAACATTCAGTTAAATTCCATGAAAAGAAGCATTAATTGAGGGAAATTTCCTTCAAGCTGATTGTGTTATATTTATGTTGATTTGCTACCATTCTGAAATTAGTATGTGAAAAGAAAATGAACTCTAGAGGTAGGCAAATGTCATCTAAATGTTCAAATGTCATCTCTCTTACCTCTCTTTGGCAAGTCATTTCATTCTGCTGAACCTCAGTTTCCTCTTCTAAATATGGGATTGTTTTGAGGACTCAATAAGATAATAGATGTGTAGCACCTGGCTCACAGTAGATGCCAAACAAATCTTTACTCTTTTGCAATTAAAGGTGATTTTGCTCACAGTATTATATCTGTCATATCTAAGTATATTAAGGTCATTCTTCTTCTTAATTAGGAGCTTTATGTTAGCATCTCCAAAGAGAGATGAACCCATATATATTCATTGTGGGTTGAGAAAAAATATTAGAAATTCTACTTATGATCATGTTATCAAAAATATAAGCAAACACTCAAACTCCATTAATACTTAATGTATGGATTTATCATGATGGCCACATTTGGTCTACAGTAGAGGATACCTGTCACATACACCAAATTAGAGACACTAAAGAAAGTGAGAGGTATGATCTGATGGGAATTGATAGTGGTGCATTCCTTCTTTCAGTAATTTCCAGCATGTTGCAGTTTATTTCAGTCAGCATATGCCTAGTCAAGTAGATTCATGATTGTTAAGTATTATCTCCAACTTGTGCATTCTTTGTGGGAAACTTCTTAAACCATTTGACCAGTTACATAAAGTAAGTTACAATAAAGCTAAATTAACCTATGCATGATGGACAAGTGGCTTAAGGAGTCTCCATACTAAGGTGAAAAATGAAGATATTCTAATCAGACTTGATATAACATCAACCCTCAAATAAGTAAGAAATTATCAAATGTGTATTTATACTTACTGCATTCAAAAACAAATCTTACTCTAAGTATGTACTTTGCGCATATACTACAGGTAGTAGTACATATATCTATATATATGCTTGATAGTAAATTGTATATATTTGTGTGCTCAAACTTTTTTCACTGATAACAATTTCACTCCAAGCAATTTAGAGACTACTGGTTTGGATGAGTAAACCACAGAGCCTTCAGTCTCACCACTGTCTGCTACTTAAAGAGGTTTTATTTTGTTTTCTTCCTGATGATTTTGCTGAAGTATAACCAGTAAGACTGAGAATAATATATCCAAATCCATTAAAGACAAATTGAAAACAGTCCAGGGAATTAGATAAACATTTCTTGTATGGAAGTAAAAAAAAAAAAACAAAAACAAAACAAAACAAAAAAAAAAAACAATCGCTGCCCTGGAGACTGAAAATATATCTAGTTGGGGAACACAAGTGAGTTACAAGCAACATATGAATGTATGCTTACAGAATAATGAAAATTCTTGATGAAGAAGCACTTGCTTCTAGAAAAAATAGTTAACATATTTCATTCTATCGGTTTACCTGCAATTCTGGGCTACTTAGTAACCAGTAAATCAGTAGCAGGAAATATAAAACAGATCCTTTTAGAAAAGAAGTTAGCATAGCCTAATCATTCCTTTTGGCATTCCTATTATATGTGATTTTAATCATTCTTTTACTCATCCATATATTATTTTGTAACCTACTGTTCTTATATCTTCCGTGGCTCTTCACATATAGCAGGTAATTTGTAAATAGTTTAAAAGTGAAAAAAAAATTAAATGAAGGTTCCTCAAAGACATCAACACCTGAAAAGGCAACTGGTACCTCCAGTTGGTATCTGGAGGTGTCTCTTAATCCCTTGAGAAGATAACTTGTTTAATCTCCCTATATCAAGGTTGAGCAGTCAACTTTATTCCTGAAACTTCTCTCCTTTTCACCAGAGTCATTATTTTGGGTGCATCCCCATGGGCTTAAAGTTTACAGTATGCTGATGATCAAAATTCTTTGACACATACTGTTCACTGAGCACCTAGTGTAGGCAAGGTGCTTATGAAGTCATTATGATTGTATTTAGTTGCCATAGTAGCTCTGTGAGGTAGGTATTATTATCCCTGTTTTATATATGAGGCGATGGAGGTTGACATTGGATAAGAGACATCCCCAAATGTCACATAGCTAATATGCACTAGAGCCAAGAAGCTAGCACAGTTATTTCTGACTCCAGAATCCAATCTCTTGACCATTGTACTGTTTTGTAGGACTGTGAAATAATGCTCCTGTATTAATAATGGCTTTAGTTTAGCATTTTAGAAGTTTTTTTTTTCCCCAATGGATATGTTGGAACTGTTGTTACTAAATCTTAGAGGTAACACTTTTTTTTGATGACCCTGAGGACACTTGTTCAGGATTATAGATGTCTCTAAAATCTAAGAGAAGAACAATAATATTTACATCTAATTCAATTTGAGAGGTAGTTTAGTTTTATGTTAACTTATCGAACACAACAATGAGAGCCCTTGGAAACTCTGAAAGACTTATGTCAGGTTATTTTTGTGTTCCATTCTCATAAAAGTAGAAGCCATCTCAGGTTTTCAAATTTCCCAAGACTGAAATTATTGGTGCTCATACTTTAATCTGTTTTCCAGGCCCATAGATTTTTTTCTTGCCAAGACTGTGAGAGCATTGTTCTACTATTGTATAGTAATGAATAACCCAAAGTCATATTAAGTCTTAAAAATGAAACTGAATCGTAAACAAAATTAAATTTTGTTCATTACACTTTAGTACAATATTTTAGAAGATTTTCAGTAGAAAACTAATTAACACACACAAAAAAACCGTTCTGGTGGTTCATTTCTAAAAACAGGATAGAGTAAATCTAAAAACTACATGGAAAAACATTACATGAACATTATATGGAGGGAAATGAAGATACTGCTATAAACACTAAACATTTAGCCATCTGTTTCTTTTGTGTGTTTTCCAGGTTTTGTTCCACACCACTAGATCAAATTCCCAAACTATTCTCCTAATTTAGAGGTGAGGAACTTGTGGCTAGAAGGCAGATTCTTGACAGTATTGTTCTGGTCATCACACCAGGCAGCCAGAGAGTATTTTCCCCTCCTGGTGTGTAGCTCTGGCTATCTCACAGAGTAAAAGCTTTCAAGAGTTTGAGATTAGAGCTATTCAAGAACGTTAAGAAAATCAGAGGGCAGTAGGTGATAACCCTCTAAAACCTAACTGAATCCTATAGGATAGGAGCCAAATAAAATAATCTAAACCTACAAAACACATTGTACTTTATCTCCCTAACGCTCTTACCTTCCACTCTTCCTTGCTTTTCAATTTCTCCCTGTGTGTCCCTACATTTTACTTTCTTTGACTATCACTTCCTTTTACTGCCTATTGTTTTCTCCTCCTCTCTACCTTTGCGTTTTTTTTTAATGTATGCCACACCCCCCTTTTTTCCTACCTTCCTTTATTTTCCTTTTTTTCCATCCTTACTTCCTTCCTCCTCCCCATGTAATTACTCATCATATCACATTTTAAAATAGGTATTTTAAATGTAATATATTTTAATGTTAACACTTATTAAGCAGCAAGTAGAATGTATTCATTACTATAAAGGAAAAATATCTTCCAATTAACATTTATATGGCTTATGATTGAAAATTTTCTTTTGGGTCACAGCCTTCACCAAAATAATGTTCCCATCCTCCTTCTTTAACTATAATTATGTCCTTTATTGCTTCTTTCTACCTTTAGGTTTGATGAATAGTCACTTAGTTTTATGTCTTTTTTTATTAATGGGAAGCTCAAATTGCTTTTTAATGTGAAAGAGAGGTTATGGATAATTTTTCAGGTTTGGGTTTAAAATTCAGTATTCTAAGTTTCTGGAGTTGAGGTGCCACATGTGCATTCTATTCCAGGAGCTCAAAGGAGGACTGCAGAATTTCTAGGTGATTGAAATTTCTAGGTGATTTCATCATGAAGAAACTGTTTATTTTTAATTTTCAATTAAAAATGTTTTTATTGAGGTAGTATTGGTTTACAACAGTGTGTATGATTTAGAGATATAAGATCACACCTCCTATGTGTATATTACCACTCCACACCCTCCATCTAGGTACCTATCATACATGATGCCCCGTACACACTTTGTTCTCCCTCCTATCCAACTGTCTTGGTAGCACCAGCGCTAGTTAGATTTCAAACATTCATGATTTGTTTGGTTTTGTCCTACCCTTGGCTTTGTTTTTCTATATTCTATGTGTAAGTGACACCATTCAGTATTTGTTTGTTTTTTTTTAACTTTAGACCAATGTATGCTTGGTTTGCTTGTCTTCACCTATCCAAACAACAATTTTTAATTTTGGTTTTAATTACTTTCTTGTCCTTAAAAATGATTGCCTGTAATGTGAAGCCTTTCTCAGTTGGGTAACTTTCCACTTTTTAGAAAGTGAAGGAATGAATGAACAAGTGTAAACGGCCAGCTAAGTAGATTCACATAAACTTTTTTCTGTTACATGTAATATTGTTTATGAAACCCTTGTGATTTCTAAGATCTTGTTTATTTTCAGCTGTCTTTTCCCTCATCGTTTCCAGGCACTATCACAAACCCTTTGATTCTTTGATAGCTAAACTTGAATTCCTTTGTAAAAACTGTTCATTTTCATCAAAGTGCTATTTAACATTGAATATTAATTTTGACAGATGTTAATGTTGCTTCTCAATAAGGTGAAATATATTCTTGGGAAGGTGCCAATTTAAATTGAATATATTTGAATTTGGTATGTGAATTAAACTGTTGTTTAAATGTTACCCATCCATCATATGGGTAATGGAGCAGCTGGCTAGATTTGTATGTTAGTGGGAGTTTTTTCCCTTGCAATATTTAAACATTAGAAAATGGCTTCCAATGTAGCAAAGAGAACTTCATATGAATTTACTAAAGATCTCCTTGTTTGTCAGTTCTGTAGACTGCCTAGAACTAAATTGGCAGACACTCCTTTGGTATAAAATGCTTTCAATAGACAATATTAATTTCTGTGCCTGCAGATTTTCAGTAGACAGGAAGTCTGGCTCTATTTACCCTTTGGCTACTAATGAATACTACTAAATTATTATTTATCTTCTTTAGGTAGAAGCACTGTAGGTATGAGATCAGAATTGCCAAGTAGAGCAACCATTTTATTTTAAATAAAATTAAAGAAAAGATCCATTCAATGGTGGTGACAACAGTGTGGATACTAGGAATTATTTTGGACTAGGATCAGAAAATTGGGATTTTCTGTATCACTCATTAGCTAGGTCACCTTGAGCAAGTCACTGCCTAATTCTGGACAGTATATCCTCTCTGAAAGCTCAATTTCCATGTTGCATATTTTATGTGCTAAAGCAAGTGTGGCGGAAAGAAGCTGAATCCTGTTTGTCAGCTATCCACGCCAGCCTAACAGCTCTGAGGTCAGTCCACAGCTGCATTTTTCATCCCTTTTTATAATCTCTTAAATCCTTGCCAAAGTTTCATTATTAGTTCTTTCCCCTAGACACTGAGGGCTCCTAACTTTTGGAATTTTTCTGTGCTCATGATTTTAGTGAAAAAGTATTGTTGAGGAGAAATGCAAGAATTAAAGGTCTTATGTAGACGAGTATTTCCTTCATAAGTAACATACCTATACTATTTCAAGGTTTTGCAGCTCACACACATGGCACCTTGGTCTGGATATGCATGATTGTCACATAGGCTTTTATTAGCAATAGTACCATTCTCCCACTTTTTCTTAGGGCCACCGTGATTAAGAAACAAGGTTCCACATCATAAGAAAGCTTGCTAGCTTGATCCTCAGTTATATCTTAGGTACTTAAAATATCATTGATTTAAAATAATTTAAATTATTCTGAGCTAAAATTGACCTTTCATTGGTTTGCTAGACAGTAAATAAAATGATAACTTGCTTCACACTGTCATGAAATTAACTGTCTCACAACAGCATGTATATTGTTTTAATATGTAAAATCTATTGCTAGGTACAAAAAAATAAACTTCATTAGAAGATGAAGTCTAATACTACAGTTGCAAAGCAGATAATAACAAGTGTTGACAAGAATATGGGGAAACTGTATTGTGGGTATGTACACTGGTATAGCTGCTGTGGGAAATAGTTTGTTGGTTTCTCAAATAGATAAACATGTTCCGCTCCCAGGTATGGACCTAAGGGAAATATGTCTACATAGATACATAATCCACATAAAACTCATACATGAATGTTCACAGCAACATATTTATAATAGCCAAAAAGTAGAAATAATCTACAGATAAAAGAATAAATAACAACATGTGATATGTCCATTCAAATGAATATTATAAAACAATAAAAATGTGTGAGGTATTGATATATCCTACAACATGGATGGAACCTCAAAAATATTATGCTACACAAATGAAGACATAAGAGGCCACACATTGTCTGATTACACTTATTTCAAGTATTCAGAATTGGTAAATTCTGAATTTGACATTATTCTGACAGACATTGGTGGTTACCAAGAGCCAGGGGTAGGGAGAATGGGGAATGGCTGCTATCCCAGAGGGTGTTTCTTTTTGGTTTAATGAAAATATTTTAATATTGAGTAGTTGAGATGATTGAACAGTGCTGTGAATTTATGAAAAAACATTGAATTGTATATGTTAAAAGAGCAAATTTTGTCATATGTAAATTATATCCCCAGAAAGTTGAACAAGATAAAAAAAAGTTGCAGAAATGGTGGTGATGGTTGCACAGCAGTGTGAATGTACTTAAAGCCTTTAGAACTGTATAATTAAAAAGGGATATACACATATCTTGCCACAATAAAAAATATATATCCTTATAAATTATATTTTATAGCATTCTAATATAAAGGCATTTTTCCTTCTCTCCCTGCCCCCCCCCCCCGTAACTTTGTTACAGGAAGAAAACTGAAAGTGTGATTGACTTTTTGATTTCTGTGCATGAGATTCTTCTGGTCTGTGTTTGAGAATTTCTCCTTAGTATGTGTATTTGTCAGGGGTGGTAGTGGTATGGGTTTATACTTGCATATATGTGTCTTTATCTTTGATTTCAATGAAAATTTGAAAATATTTTTTAAAAATTTGCCAATAGGAAAATAAAAGGAGCCAAGCCATAAGAGAGTTATATTGTTTAATTGTAAAATAGTGAAGTGCTGATCTCAGTGTATGAATTGTCACAGATTTCCTGATTTTCTTAGTTAAACTGGCTCCTTGAGTGGGAAAAAAAACATTTATACTTGATATAGAATATCTCCATATCTTTCTAGAAGTGGGTTAAAATTAGCAACAAAATGCATTGATAAATATTTGTATAATACGGTGATGGATGAATTTCAAAGTACACAGGAAGGGATTAAAAAAAAGAAAATCCAGCAATAGGGAAGTCACAGAATAAGTATTAAGTTATATTTAAAGACTATGTAACATTATGAGCTAAGCAATGTGAAGGCTCAATGTTTGTAACCTGTAAGAATTAATCTGTGAAGACATTTCCTGAACCCACTGCTATACAGTATTTTTGGAGATCAATGGTGCAAGTACCAGCAGTGTCATTAATATAGTGTGCAATTAGAGTTATGTTTGTTTTACTTAACCAGGAAGTGGTTTCTTTAAAAAATATAGGGAACACAGCACTTCTGTGTGCAAGTGTGTGTTTGCTGTCTGTTCTATTGTTGCAAAAAGAATTACAGTATTCCAACATTTTTGTCCTTTACAGTGGGGTTTTTCTAGAATTTGGCACTGTAATATGCTACTCTTGATTATAGGATCCAATCAGAGTTGATGTACTCGGAAATCCATTGATGTGATTAATGATCTCCTAACCATAATTTTATTTCCTAGATTAGCCCCATTTCATGTAGTTTCACAATTTTTTTAGTCATATCTTGAATTATCTCTTATAGGGGCTCTGAAGTTCTTGTATTTTTAGTCTATAATTTGCATGATTATTTTCATTTTCTTTGATTTCTTTTGCTTAAAGAAAATGAAATTTTGATCTTTTTATTGAACTCTTTGTGTTGTTCTATGCCAACTAGGAAACCTAGTCTGAAATTTTTTTTACAATATAAAATATGTGTATATGTATTTGTTTGTGGTGTATATAAATATATATATGTACATATGTTTCAACTGGCAGTAGATTCAGAAGTCTAATCACAAGTTTCCACTAGTCTGGCTTTTATTCTTCTCAAAAGTAAATTAAAATATTTTCATAGTCTACAAGTAACAAAAGCATAGTCTAAGAAATAACTGCATAGGAAATATAATTGGTGATTTACTCTCTACAATTGAATTGGTCACAGGATTGGCTAATGAATACAGTCTATTGAATGAAAAAAATGACTTTTGGGCCTTTGAATACATTTGAAGACTATGCCAATCTTTGTGGGTTTTCTTTAATCTCTTTCCTTTTTTTTCACATGATAGTCTGCATTTTATTCTTTTGGAATTTTTTTTTGATAGTCTGCATTTTAAGCCAGGAATTCAAATATCTAGTGATCGTTTTAATGTTTGCTTTGTTTTTAACAGTGCCCTTAAAGATAGCCGTTTTCCCCCAATGACCAGGGATGAGCTGCCACGGCTGTTCTGCTCAGTGTCTCTACTCACTAACTTTGAAGATGTCTGTGATTATTTGGACTGGGAGGTAAGAGCATAGGACATTTATAGAGTAAACAAAGGTAACTTTTGAGTGGATGTTAAACATTAGGCCCA
The DNA here is from genome assembly GCA_004024945.1 of Uropsilus gracilis. NCBI lineage: Eukaryota > Metazoa > Chordata > Mammalia > Eulipotyphla > Talpidae > Uropsilus > Uropsilus gracilis. The sequence continues at coordinate 92,821 of PVHY01000802.1, forward strand.
GAAAATAACTCTTTCAGCCCATTCTCTACTGTAATGGAGGTAAAGCATAAAATGGATCAATAAACCCTTACAGTTAATCAATAAGCTATGAGTAAAGGACTTTTTTTCAAAAGTAAAATGCTATGTGTTAGTTTAATCCCCAAGTTGAATTGCTCTTCACTGAATTTATAATCTGTTACTTGACCTGAGAAAATGCTGTTAATAAGAAGTAAGAAAGACTGATTGGAATTTAAATCTCATATTTCTAATCTGATGCACTCTGGTGTGACTGCCACCAGCAGTTAGATGGTGTGAGGATCTCTCTCAGGAAAAGGAACAAAAGAGTTAGGATAATATACCAGTTGGGGAAATCAGCTGGTGGATAATGACAGGGTGTTTGTTAACAGGAGTTAAAGAATGCTAATTCATTCTTGGCTACCTTAATCATGCACTTAAACACACCAAGAAATAATATTAAGGTTAAATCTCGGGTATCTCTAAGCATTGCTATTGTCAGAGTATCTATACTGATTATATTTTTATTCTATAGTATGTGTGGTTGGGGTGGTCCCTACCAGAAAACATCTTGCAGTTTTATAGCAGAGCAAAAAGTACATTCAAAGTACAAAAAAAAAGTATATTCAAAGTACAAAGAAATAAGCGCTATGAAATGAACGATGGGAATTCAGTGATACAGTGTTCTCTCTTATACACACTCATTAAATGACATGACTCATTATGATATAACAAGCTTTAATTCTACTCCTTTTTAAGAATAACTATCTCCCATGGTAACTGAGATATTTTGCTTTGTGGACTGCTGTCTTGACAAATAACTGGACTTGAATTTTATTTTTGATTTTGCCCTGATTCCTTGTGGGGTTTTGGATAATTTAACCCACTGCGATTCAGTTTTTCCACATACAGAATAAGACATTTATGAAGTTCTTAATCTTCATTCAAAAACCTCTATGATATAAATTGTTGTTATGGCAGAGCTATTTAAAAATTTCTGCAGAGAACAGGATGAAAGAGTTCCTTCTGGGTTTTGTGGTAGGGTTTTTGGAGGATTATCAGAATATGGAAGCATTTTTAGAGTTTTTAAGGGAAAAAATTGATAGTGTTGATCCTAGCAAAACTTGAATGTGTAAAACCTTTTATAGAATTGAATTTTCCCTATTGTTTTCTATAAGTTTATTATTCCTGCTTGAATTTTTCTTAAAGTCTGTCGGTATTGTAGAAATATACCCCAGTATTTTATTTTTAAATGATCCCAAATAATATCTCTTATTAACAAATTTTACTAACAAATTTTATGGTTTGGATGGTTCTTTTGTTCTTTTAAGCTACTGCTTCTTTTCTACCTAGAATTTTGTATTTGTTCTCTGAATTGTGGAGTGCTCTGTGTGTGTGTGTGTGTGTGTGTGTGTGTGTGTGTGTGTGTGTGTGTAGAGGTGGAAGTGGGAGCAATAAAGGGGAAAGGCTCTTGAGATCTAGGGGTTGACCAAGCTATAAAAACACTTCTTCCTTATTTGCAGCTACTGAGTTGGAATTACAGTGGTGCATGTGTGTACATGTGTTCGTGGGTGAGATACATGAATAGTGCATAAACATGTTGGGGGTAAAGAGAAAATGGGGAATCCAACAGTTAAATAGGTATGGGTAAGCACAGAATCTGTCTTTAGCTTATTTCAAGCACTGCCTATAGTTAAAATTAACCTTGATAATATTATTGGAATTTTATATTCAAGAGATGTTTCAGATTTCTGTTAGAAGTGTGGAAGGGAAAGCTCTTAAGAGTTGATACTATGTACTCTATCAGGTTATAGTTATCTTTCCTGTTTGTTAATCTACCAGCTTGCATTTCTAGGGGATTCTACATATTTTTTTAGTTGGTATTGTATATTCCATGCATTTTTTGGCTTCAATTTTAGTATACACTCAGTGATGCTTTCCTGCTAAAGCAACAACAACAAAAAATGGAAACAAACCTTTTTGTACTTTCAATATGTAAATATTTGAAAGAGAATCTGATGCTGTTAGAATGGCTATGCAAAATGGAAAAAATTTGTACTTTCTAGTTAGCTCATCATAGTTTGAAGTATTGCGCATAAAAACAACTTTTTAAGTATAAGGTGATTTGAATTTAAAGAATATAAAATGTACTACAGTCAGTGATTTTAAAAAAATAGAATGGAATATTATAAGGATTATCTAATGATTCTGAAAAAGCATTGCTAATTTGTTCTTTTAGAAAAATTTATGGATGTTTTAATTTGGTGCCATATGTCACTGTACTCAATGATTTCAGCATGATGTAGTAAAATGTTTACATAAATCATTTTAAATATTTGCTTTAATAAACTTTTATTCACTATCATACATTTATTTTACTTTTGGATTTTTTTTTTAATTAACACTGATTTATATCTTTGTGTTGTGGACGTATAGGTTCTCTCTATGTATTGTTACCTTTACCACATCCATTACCAAAGAACCCATATAGAATACAAAAGTGGAATTTTTTTAAAGTATATGCTAATACAACTGCACTCCTAGTTATAGATCCAAGAGAAATGAAAACAGACATTGAAACAAAAACTTGTACACAAATGTTCACAGCAACACTATTCGTCATAGCCAAAAAGTGGAAAAACCCAAATGTCTATCAACAAGACAAATGGATAAACAAGACTCAATATAGCCACATAATTGAATATGACTCAGCCATAAAAAGGAATGAAGTACTTATACATGCTACAACATGAGTGAACTCTGAGAATATCATGCTAAATGAAGCAAATCAAACACAAAAGATTACATACTATATGGTTCTGTTTCTGTGACATATCCAGAATGGACCTGTTCAGAGATAGACAGCAGATTAGTAGTTGCTAAGGGCTGGGGATGGGAGGGGCTGGGATGAATAGAGAACTACTCCTTAGTGGATAGGAAGTTTCTGTTTGCAGTGATGAATAAATTCTAGAACTACACAGTAAATATGGTTGTACAACAATATGAATGTGCTTAATACCACTGAACTGTACACTTAAAAATGGGGAAGAGGGTAAATTTTGTGTTATCTGTATTTTACCACAATAAAACGCAAATATGCATATGCATTTATTTAAACTTATTATTCATAGTATCATAGTTCTAATTTATTGAATATTTTAAAAGTTCAAACACTATAAAGAAATGAAAGATTCATAATTACACCATTTTGAAATAAACAACCTTTTAGAATATTTCCTTCAGTTGTTTGTGTGTCTTTGTATCAGTAAACCTGCATATTTGCTATATAACAGATCACTTTGAATATACAGTCATTATTAAAAGAGAATATGGGAAAATCTGTGTTTATGATTTATCTTTGTATAAGTTGATTATATATACTGCAAATTTCTTTTATGATGACTCAGCCTGTATTATGAACATATACATTTTGCTTTGAGAAATTCACTATCAGGTACAACTTTTCTTCCAAGAATGAAATATCCAGTTCATCATAAGTATCTAATTTTAACCTGAAATGCAAAGTGCTGTGTACATTTGTGCCTGAGAGGGAAATGAGATGGTTACAGAATTTTAATATAGAACTTTTAAGGTAAAGATAGAAAATGAGCATTTTTGTATCAGCAGACTACTTACTCTCATGCAAGACTTTTCATATGGAAGTACAGTATGAGAGTTGACCCCCCACTGGTGAAGTGTGTGTGTTACTGCAGTAGGATTCCTAATTAAAGGAATGAAAATACCCACATCAAAGCAGGGAGAGAGCAAAATCTAGCAGTCCCAAAGTGTAGAGGTAGGTAACTTTAGTAATAAAAGAGACATCCCTGTGGTCATGAGGATGAGGAACATGACCAGAAATGATAGCCACCAATTGTCGAATGACCAGGAAAGTGAAATTAAAAGTGAGCTGCCACAGGACTCGCAGCCATCTGACTCTCTTCTTCATCCAAGGGTTTTAACTCAACCTATTTGCAACTCTCTTTGCTAACCCATCTCTAATTTTATAATGGAAGTTATTAGGGAAATATGATTTATAACAGACTTTGTTTTAGAGGTTAGACTGCTTCTATTGGGTAATGTAAGGGATGTCTGATAAATCGTTTTACACAAATGGATGTAATTAATTCCAAGTCAATGTTGAATCGACAGAATGACCTGTAACACTCCCATGTTACATATCCTCAAAACAGTAAATATAACATTTAAAATGAGTGTCTATAGGTAGCCCCTCAAAGAGTTTGGGTAGTCATTAAAAACAATGAAACCATCCACAAAGGCTGTAGAGAGAAATTGGAACACTAAACTGCACCCTTCTGATAATTGTTGAGCATTGCCTGTGTCATGATTGGCTGGCTCTGGTAGGTATGAGAAGGATGAAGAGTGAGTAATTTGCAGGAAAAAAATCATTAACCAATAAATTGAAAAGATCTGCCTACAAAACTAAAATGGCTGCTAAATGAAGAAAATTGCTCCCCTGGGGAGAAAGCTGAAGTAATCTGCTTTGTATTTGAACACAAAAACTTATCACTGTTGAAAATGCAAAGAAAGCCAAAACCTGCACTGTTTTTTTCTTTCTCACTCCTTTCATTGCCCCCTTTAACTCTAAATTTGAGCTAGTTGCCCACTGGCCCAACATCTCTTTTACCCATAGCCCTCTGCAGTGCTAATGCACAAAAGTAGATTAAGCACATGCTGACTTTTATTGAACTTTTTTTTTCATTTTATTGATACAAATGGGAAACCAGGAGAAATAGATGGTAAAGGAGAAGAGTTCAACATTGAGAAAGGCCATTTGCTGCAAATCTAAAGACTGAAGCTTAGGGTATACTATCAGAAGAAAGGAAAACAGATTAAGCAGCAGAAGAAAATTCACATGCTCAGTATGATGAATGGAGTGTGGCTCAAAATCCTCAGGGCAAGAGATGACCTTATTACAGATCTATTAACTGAAGCAAAACAGAGACTCAGTAAGGTAGTAAACATACAACTCAGTAAGGTAGTAAAGATATAACCAGGTACTAAGTGCTACTGGATAGACTGGTGCTACAGGGTTTATGCCAGTTATTGGAGCCCTAAATGATTGTTGTAGGAAACAAGATTTCCGTCTCATGGCAGCTCTACAAAAAGTTATCCCTATGTACAAAATCACTGCCCAAAAAGATGTTGACATTCAAATTGATCAAGATCTGCCTGCTTGAGCAAATAACTGGTGGGGTTGAGATCTACAATGGGGATCATAAGATAAAGGTTTCCAATGCCCTAGAAAGCCAGCTGTATCTCATAACCCAGCAGATGATGCCAGAAGTAGGGGAACCCTTGGTTGGTACAAATGCCAACAGGAAGTTTCTGGACTTAGCCTTTGGGAGGTGGAGTTCATCCTCTGCTGTACTGATGTGACCTGGAAGTTTCTGATATTTGAAGAAACAAAATTATCTCTGTAGCTTCCTCTTTGCTGTCCCAGTATTCTGCACTATCAATGAATACCCTTCTGTAGCTAACACTATTGGCCTAATTATTAATAGGAGAGCATTGCACTTAATGTGATCAGAAAACCTGCCTCTTGCTTATCAAAAAGTGATGCCACTTTCACTTGGTTCTGCAGGGTGGAAGTCAGGGTGTCAAATGGTGGTTGCATGAACTTCAGGTCATCTTCTCTTTCTCTGGTTCCAGTGATCCAGTTTAGAGGGTGATGTGTATGGTGTTTGCTACTATTAAATCTCTGCTCTTTAGACTGAAATGTATGTGGACATACATTCCTTCCAGCAATAGTAGCTTCTCTGTTAACCTGTTTGGACCTTAAAATTTTGCTCATCTGTAAATGTGATTTAAAATCTAAGTCAAAGATTGCCTTATTTGTTAAAACAAAAGGTTTACATTGAAAAAAAAAAACATTGTTCTGCACTCTTCAATTGACAGCATTCTCTTAATTCTAAATGACAGAATGATTGACAGACATGGTGCTGCAGAAAGAACCAAGAGTTCATATGTCAGAGCCCTCTAAAACAATATAAAGCCTAGAACTTGTAGAGTTACAACACTTGGAAACCAAGTTTCCTTTCAAAGATCTGAAAGGATATAAAACCAATGGTGTTACAATAGCTAGAGTTTGACTTGAGTGGTGACACTTGGCATGTCATCTCATAGCTGTTCATTTTCAGAAGGATATAAATGAATAAATGTTTTGTTTGTAGAAGAACTCATATAGCAAGTATGCTACCTGTGATCTTGCAGGGGCTACTATAGCAATTTTTTGATAGAAATAAAAATATTTTCTAAATTGTATTAGCCATTTCTATTTTTGTGCCTTAACGAGGAGATCATTTTAAAGCTTTGAGGAAGAGATATTTTCTGTATCTAAAGTAGAACTTTAGACCATATTTCTGTAGACTCATGGCATTTTCATAAACCATAAGGCAATTTCTGCTCCATCCCCAGATCACTGATACCTGTGTATACAACTGTCAGTTGGGCAATACACTGTGGTCCTAAGATAGCCTTTTCCTTTGTAGTGTCCTGAAATTACTTAGAGTCAACCCATGCTTGGGTGAGGCTAACTAGTATAATTCTTGTGTGATGCCAAAAAATCTGTCCCTGGACTCTAAAGCTAGACCCCAGCCATTAATCTCAGTCCCTAAAGTAGCAAAGCATCTGCCATTATACATGAGCTGGTTGGACTCTTGGTACTCAGAGAGCTGTGCTTCATTTTAAAAGCAACCTTCAAAGCACACCTCTTGAGCAATCACAGCTCTATTTCTTACGTATTTAGATGCAGTTAATAACAGCCCTTTTGTAACAGCCTTCATGAGAGTAAACAGATAAAATGAATAAATTGGCTACCATAATTATCTCATATATTTTAGAAGGTCATGTTCTTTTCTTCAGCCTGCCTCCCCCCCTAAAGGTTTACTTTTTTCCTAGCTACTCATAATGTACCATTGAATACAGAGTTCTCATTCATACATAGATGGTTAGCATGACTCACATAGTCGCCAAATAAAATGACTATTAGTTGTATGTTGTCCACCCCCTTAGTTATTTTTTGCAACTATACACCCTGTTTTGCATCTCTTCTGATGTAAAGATTCCTGCCTATACACATGTGTGTGTTAACACACACAGATATATACTTCATATTTCTAGGAAATGCTTTGTCATAGTATTTTCCCATAGACCTTGATATTTTTGTAGATGTCATTATCATTCAGATAATTTGATCTTTGTCCTAATGCTTACTCTAAATGTGTTTTCAAGTGCTGTGGTACATTGGGAAAAGAACACTTCACACTTCCTGGCCATCTACAAAGAATTTGATGTTAATCAACATATCAGTGTATCAGAAGCCTAGTGAGGAAGGAAACTGTACAAAGTAACTTTTAGAAGGTGATTTGATATAAGAAATTTTCCATTAGCTCTTGGTACTCAATGAAGTAGACTGTGTCGTCCATTTTCAGGCCCTTGCCAGTTGCCTCCTCCTTTCCTCCCAGTGGTATGTATAGGGGGTAGTTTTTGTGCTACCTTTCCTATAATGCACAGACATTTCCGGTCCTTGCCCTAGGAGTTCCAGTGTACTCTGTTCTTTTCCTTACAATTTGCCTGTGGGGTGTGTGTGTGTTTGTGTGTATTCCCAGTACTTAATGAAAAAGAATACTGACTTCTGGGTATGAGGAGATGGCTTCTTTCCCTCACTGTCCTTACCCAGCTCAGTGACCCTTCTGGATCTGTTTCCTCACCAGGAAGCTGAAGAAGTTGGGCTTGATAATACCCAAGGTCTCTGGATGGTGACAGAGTACAATGCTGTGACTCCCCTTTTTAAAATGACTTCTGTTTCATTTTGCTTCCAGAGAATGACTCACCACTAGCCATTTAGAAGTCGTAAGAGGGCCCTACTCCGGAAAGCAGCAACATTTGTCCATTAATCTTTGCTTGAGCCAATAACAAAGTGGTCTCTCAGAATCAAATAGAAGCCAGAAATAAAGACCAAAGGGGAAAGGGAAGATCAGTTAATAATGTGCTGTATGTATATATTGAAAACTGAATATTCCATTCTCCTATTTCACGTGTTATTGAAATTTCAAATTTGTAAGTTTTTAATACATACTTTCATTGCATAAACATTTTAAGTGGGAAAGAAGAGGACCCTAACTTTCAAAATGACTATTGACAATAAATGTAGGCAACAGAAGTAGAAAATAATCTAATTTTTAAAAATGTATTCTATTTACTTTTGATAAAAGACTTCTCTAAGAAGAAACACTCCATCCTAAACCATAAATGTCTCTTATTACTATACTATCCCCTATTTTAAGTCAACATTATTTTGTAAATCTATATTAAGTAGATACATTAGGAAGTAATTATTCACTTCACAAATAAATATTTTACTTTGTAGAAAGACTCAGTATAGGGTTTGTCTTCCTCATGACTTTATAGTTAATTCATTTATATAAATTCAAACTCCATGAAACTTTCTAGGAACAAATCTCTTTGTAGACCAAGTGAAGCCATAGAGAGTCACATACATGATGTACAATTCTACTCGAAGACTTTTCTTAGTTTCTGTAGGGCAAGCAGGCCCATGTACAGGGCAGGTTCTCTATCGATTTGGGCAGATGGATAGAGTCACAGAGTCCTCTGTGGATTTTCCAGGCTTTAATGCTCTCTTGGGGAGCCACATACAGTCTCACCAGGCAAGGAGGCTGGGCCAATTGTAGGGCAAGCAGGAAGGCAAGGCCAGGGGGGCTGGGAGGCAGGCAGGCAGGCAGGCAGGCAGGCAGGCAGGCAGGCAACGCAGCCTCCCAACCCTTCAGGAATATTTACACTCTTTCTCTGGGCTTACTCTCCATCCAGCCTTCTCTCTCACCTCTTCTGTAGCTGCGACCTTTGTCTTCATCATAGTGGTAGTAGTTATGCTTCCCTGCTGCTGCCACTTTTATTCTAGACTCAGGTGTGCCCACTTATCATACACACGCCTATGCTCTGTGGGCCCAGGGGTCCATAATTATGGGTGTGCATGCCCCATCCCCATATCCCAAATGCCCCCTGCACAGACCGCTGGTAATAGCCACAGGTTAGTGGCTTAAAAAAACCTAATTTTTTAGCAGGCAATCAACATTATTTCATACTGGTTGTTTTCCAAGGGATGATTTCCCCCCGAAATTTTGAAAAGCAAACAAATTCACATATCTAGATTTTAAGAAAACGTTACAACTCTAGTTGTAAATTCCTTGTCTGTAAATTCATTCCCTTCTTAAAATAATGGTAGGAATACATTTTTCTAAATTTTAATGAAAAGCAGGCCTTTTACTTAAAGGTCATCTGTATGGCCTGAATTTTCCTTGGAAAGCTTTGGTATGTTCAATTTTTGAGTAATGCTCATTATAACTAATTATTACAGAGAATAGGTATTTTTCCTTTAATTGCACTCTTAGCTGTCACTTGTTCTCTGAAAATCTTAAAGTAAGAACAGTTTCTTTCATTGCAAATGATATATAAACATGTTTGGTTTTCTAGCTTTTCAAAGCACCCTTCATTATCCATACTTTTGAAAAAAATCTCAACTAATCCTTCAACAGTTCATGGGGGTGATTATGAGCTAATTCAGGTATTTTAGAGTGGTGTGTCTGCTACTAGTTAAAATAAATGTTATCAGATTGTTGTTCGGTGGCCTTTGTAAAATAAATTGGCAGGCATGTGTTCCTGATAGACAAGATGTCTGAGTCTCCTACATGAATCAAAATTGGCACTAATTGGCCCTTTGGTAAGCTCTGCAAAAGCCAACAATTGGTCCATGGAAACTGAACTAATTTCTAATTTAAAGGTGATTAATTTGCATGGATTTTAGAGTAGAGCAACACAAACACATATTTTGGTGAAAAAGATCTTTTAACAGGACAACAACAGGAAGAAAAAATAACCACAGCTGAGGTAGATGATAAAAGCAGTTTTTGTAGTAGAATATATTGAAAGGTTATTCATGTCCAAGTGATGGCTTTGCAATCAGTTATCTTTTTTGATGCATTTTTCTTCTGCTTCTTAAAACTTCTCACTTAGAGGTGATTAGAAACTAAAAACAAGTATAGGAACTGTTCAGATGATAGCTAAAAACAGCCTAACAATACAGACTGTGGTATAACTCATTTGGCTGAGGAGATTACTTTTTTAATTGACTAATGCAAGATTTATCTCTAGGTAATACTAAGATTATAACTCATCTTTATCTTCTCCTTTATACTTTGAAGGTGGCAATGTACTACTTTTACAAACACAAAAGCTTAACCTGTGTTTATGAATTTCAAGGCTTGCAGAAGTGAAAATTAGTTAAATAAAAACTGAGTTGCAACAATGCTTTTTTAAAAAATTCATTATTTGGCCAGGTTCTGAATACGATTAATTGTGAACAGTTGTTAGTTATTAGGTGTCAATTGTTAGTTGGATGGGTACCTTCAAAACTTCAAACTCTCTTTATCAAATTGGTGGATAGATTAAAGTGATACAAAATCACAACTTTGAGGATTTGATGGGCAGATAAGCACAATATGTAGTCTAAATTATTTTTCAGTAGTAACAGTATTGGGAGAAGCGATTCATTAGGATATGTATAAATTATCAGCCTTTATGATTAAAGCCTTAATGTCTTGCCCAAAATAAGAGGATAAATGTGGAGTATACCCAAATTTGGAGTATACCCAAATTTTTCCCTTTTTGTTGAATTTGCTCTCATTGGAACAAGGAAAAGTCACTGTTTTTCAAAGGCTGGGCCTAGAAGTGGGGAGGAGGTACTATGGGCTATGAAAGAAAGAATGCATTGCATTGTACATTTTGTACTGTTAGGAGCAATAATACCACATCAAGCCTTTTTCTCCTTAAGAATATAAGAAATGATGGGCCTGGGTCACATCCATCGACTGTCCAGTGCAGTGTGTGTTTCTTGTACCACAGGCTGTTTTGTTTTGCATACATGTCTTCTATGATGTTGGCGTATAAAGGTTAGGACATATGCCAGACATCCTGAGCTCCTCATTAGCAACAGAGTTCTTTCATTTGATTCAATGGAATTGGCATATTGAGCCTGGCAGATCAGTCTTATGTGAATGACCAGTGACAGGTTGTTTTGTTAATTGCAAAGCATATTTTGCAAAGTGATATCACCAACAAAGATATAGCAAGCAACTTTGATTCTTGGACCCCCAGATATTTTTTTATTTAAAGTGAGCCCACTGGAAATCAGTGAAGTAGGCTATATAGCCATACTGTGATAGCGAAACCTAACACTTGGTTCTGAAAATGGGAAAGATTGGGACTAACCACAGCATTTGCTAAGGCAGGATGCCACCTGAAGAAATAAATTGCTTTTATTGGATTTGACCATGGGCAACTGTTGCTTTGAGTGTCAGGACTACGGAGGTAATTGTGGTCCAAATGGCCCATGGCTTGTGGGGAAACTACTGAATTTAGCAGGAAGACATTTTATATTCGATGATGCTTTCCAAGATAACTTTTTTCATATTTGAGCCTACCAGATTGTTGACTTGTTCATTAGGCTCACAAGTAAAAGTGAGACTCTTCTATCATGCTAGTGGATTCTAGGTCTAACACTTGCCTTATACACTAGGGTATGTTAAGCATGGCCTAAGCAATTTTGAGGAGCACAATATAGACCATGTATTATAATGGGGTGGGAGAAGGCCCTTTTTTAATGGTCCTGTGTTGAGAGTCACTGCATTAGAGGATAATAGTTGTTTTTTTTTTTAAGTTACATTTCTAACAGGAAAAGATAATGAGAATAATTGAATTCTGCAGATAGTCTAGAAGCTTCATTTCAACCATTATTTATAATCTCTTCTCCAGGAAACCTTTGAGTATGTAGCATAATTGATTAATTTGCATGTATCTCTTCTCTCTGAGCCTACAGACTCTGTCCTAGAGTATTCAAATAGAAAAACGGATGAGAGAGGAAAAAGGATGGGGATGAGGCCAGGTGGAGTTGGGGGTGCATAATCCCTAAACTAAACTAAACTAAGCAATAACCCAAGAATAATCAAGATATATTTTAGGGTCTTAACATTAATTTTAATATTGAATCATTTGAAGCAATGTTAAAAACAAAAGACTGCATAATAGCATTAATAAAACTTACTTGCTATGGAATGGTTCAGAATAAACACATTTTTTGGTGTTTTTTTTTTTTTTTTTTGGTATGAAGTAGGAATCTGTTGAACTGGCTGGCCTTAATGTTCTCTCAGCTCACATAATACAGCTCTGTTTAATTCCATATCCTCTTATCTATAAGTCCTACATTTAATTTACTACATTTGAATTGTTTTATAGCTTTGCTTAGCAAAAGTACAGACTTGATTAAAAGGATATTATCACAGTTGATGAACCTTGAAAGCATTTTTCTCAGACCTTCTAATAATTTTAAAATGGTCTGCAGACTCCCAAAAGGCTGGGATTTTAACTCTCTACTTTGTGCCTACCTGGCTCTACTTTGTGCAAGTCATTAGGGTTATGCTTGGTGACAGAGATTTCCCATGTATTACCTTGATATCTGTCTTTAGAAATGGAATCTTGCTTCGATGGACTCAGAGAAAGTCTGTTTCAGGGATTTCCAGGTCCTTGGTTGCTTATCTAGCTGAAAATCACAACTGTAGCCTTTGTCTCTTGGGATGCTGCTGGGCAGAAGGAAATCTCCAGTCCTTCTGAGGGAGGATTCGATTATTAAATATGAGGGTTACATATTAACGTTGCAGCTGTAACAGATACTACCCTCACACAATACAGAATTAGTTTGGTGTTCATTTTAGTGGAGATGACTTGCTTTGCAAAGCCAGTAATTTCCACAGTTGGCCAGAATCGTTCATTCTCTACAGCAAACCATTTTCTACTCTCCTGTTTTGATTGCACAGTATGACTATTTGGTGGCATCTGTGGTTCTGGGAGTAAGGAAAACACTGTTGCTCAATAGGTGACAAAAAGCTATTATGCTTTGGTATTCTGTTTAAAACATTATTACTATTCTCCTAATTCTACTAGTTGAAAAAAATGAGTCATTCTGATTGACTGTATACCTCTATGTAGTGTATTTTTGACCTATTTAAATAAGGTATTTCTTACAGAGTATTCACTTTATAATTGCTCTACTTACAGTTCAATTTAAAGGAGCTTTCTGTTGTTTAGAATTATAGGAAACAGAAAAGAATTAAAAATTATAATTGTAGTAAATATAATTGTGGTAGTAATTCAAAATGGAAGATTTTGATATATTTTCATATGAAATTTGATAGTGTGGATTTTCAAACTACAAAAGGTAATCAATTTTCATGAATAGTTTTTATTTTTGTCAACATATCTTTCTAGTTTGATATTTAATTTCATATATATACATATATATGAAAGAGAGCTTTAATGAGATATCGTTCATATACCATAAATTTGGTCTTAACCTCTTTTAATTGTTAAATTATGAGGCTTTAAAACCTCTGTAATTTTTATTCATGAACAAAGAATGGACTCCTATGAAGACAGGATTTATAGGTCTACATTCCCTCCAATTTTGCCTAAATCACTTTTTTCCAATACATAACCAGTTTGTCAGAGTCAGAATGGTTATTAGAAGTTATCTCAGATAAAAATTACCTGGGGAGTTGTTCTTTTTTTCCAAATTACACTTACTGAGGCATTTAACCTGCTGAAATTCTGATGAATTTTGCGGTCTCCACCCCATTCCAGTTAACTACCACTGATTTAGTCTAACATTGTCATCTTGCAGATAGGGAAATATTCTTCCTCCACAACAGATCAGATGCCTTAATAAATGCCAAAATTCTTTTCAATTTTAACAAGACATTTTTTTTTGAGAAATAAGAGTTGAAGATTCCAGAGTCACTTCAGTGAATGATGGGACTATAAATTATGGTATATAATTTTAAAAACAAATCATGAAGGATCTGATAGTGTTGAAGAAATTCAAAATCATTGATCAAAAATCAGTACACACTAGCTATAGCAAATTTGTCATGGTCTCAGCACTGTGTCAGACACTCTCCAGTGGAGAGATTAGTAGATGTCCTTTATCCTGGAAATGACTGATATCTGAGCACTCTTATTTCTTCTCAGCTGCCCACAGTCATTTCCCACAGGGGATGGGAAGCCTTATTGTGTCCGTTTTTTTAAAACAGCTGCCCTGCCTGCATTTTCAGCAGAAGAAGATTCATAAGAATACTGATATTAAATAGATAGAAGAAATAGCCACAGAGATAGACTTTAATAAAACTTATAAACTGCTCAGAAGATCTGATAGACTCTAATGGATGGATGCGAAGACCTAGGAAAGGATTTAAATGAATTTTTCAAGAGGAGTTTGTATGCCTTGAAACATTAGAAGATTTCATGCCAGGGGCAGAAGCAACAAAAGGTTTTCATGGAAAGCTTTCCCCCTTATAGGCCTTTATATCCAAATAGATGGAAGAGTGAAACTCTACAATTTCACCAAGCTGCTCTAAAAAGAAACCTCTTTCTTGAATAGAAATGTTTACCAGGTCTTACATCTTCTCTCCAGTATTTTGGACAACCTTGCACTCTACTTGGGAACCATTGATCTAAAGATACCATAGACTTGGGAGAATAGAATGGAGATGTTATGTTTTTGAAATTTCATTTTTATTATCTGTGTCTACAAAAACATTAAGAATTTTATATGATATTTAGCTCTATACATTATTTTATGTGAGATTTTTCCCTAAAAGGGTGTATTTCTGTTGATTGGATGCTCATCAAAGCAAAAATAGATTACTTTCTTAATTCATTAGCAAGAAACTACCTATTCTCACTTAGAGGACTACTGCTTTGAGATTATTAGCAAAAGATTGCCTGTTTCACATTGAAAAAAAAAAGTTATAGTAGTCTCTGGATTAGGATATAGAAAAACCCATACAAAGTGCCTTCCCTGAAATTATTTGAAATGTTTATTGCTCTTAAATTTAGAACTTAAATCTGAAAATGGTGACTGTTCCTAAAACCAGAAGAGTAGTTTACTGTATCTTTGAAGTTGAATTCCCTTGGTCTAGCTCCTTATTGTCATGAGCCCCAATTTGGGAATGGGGCTGAATTTTCTTTCCATCCACTGTCTTACCCCACAGACAGTCCGTCCCCAGAATGATGGTTCCAGTTCCAAACAGAGGAGCACAGTCCAGCACATGTTTAGGACATGCAAATTAGTGTTTTCAGTCTCCATTCCATCCCAATGGTCTTGAAACCCTAAGTGAAAACTTTGGATCCAGAAAACTGATACGCCCTTCCAAAAACAAGGGGAAAGGAAGAATTGCATTCTCTTGAAAGTGAAATTAAAAACTTTTTCTTTCTGTTTCTATAAAGAAGACTGTACTAATAAAACTGCCAATTTCTTTCAGGTGGGTGTACATGGCATTAGAATAGAATTCATCAATGAAAAAGGATCAAAACGCACCGCCACCTACCTACCGGAGGTTGCAAAGGAGCAAGGTCATTGTTGTACTTTATTTTATATGATCTGGTGAAGAATTTAAACAAATATACAAATTGAAATGCATTATCTGACCTTGCAGTTATGTCTGATAGTTGATCAATGTAAAATGATAAGTGACCCTTCCGTCACTGCCACTGCAATGTCTGTATGAAATAGGTGAATTGTGCACACAGAAGTTGAACCTCTGCACTAAAGTTTGACAGCAGAAAACACGCAAAAGTATACTTCTGAAAAGCAAAGTGTTGTTAAAGTTGGGTTTTATTTTAGGCAACAGATTACTACAAATTAAATTGCCATTTCCCCATATTACATTGTACTGTCGCCTTGTGGCATAAATAAACCTTTTGTTTGACAGCCACACAGTTCATTGTTACTTTCAAATGTTTCCTAACTAGGTGGATGCCATGACTCATTCTGCTACCATTAAGAATGTGGGTTTCCTGTTAAGACTTGGAGCATTGAAAATACTTGAAGTATTAGTATGTTATATGCTTGGTCTGCACTTCCTAATCAACAACCATTTTCTATTTTGCATATATAGCACAAAACTTTATGAGCTACCACCATATATAAAAATCACCTTTCACACTTGTGGTATCTTGTCCTTTCTAGCCACCACTAAATTCTAGTTTCATGTTAGTTGAAATGAATATTTCTTCCTTATCTTATGAAACTTTTCTTCTCATCAGGAAGCATTTGTAATTTGGTTTTCCAAGGGTTGTTTCATATAATGTGAGATACATGACAGCAAAAATTAAATTAATGTCATTGAACCCCTAAAGATAGAATGAGTCTTCAGCTATCTGAAGATTCATTTGGATTGCTTTGGCAAAAGTCTCATTCCTTAATCCACTGAGTTTGTAAAACATACGTAAAAGATAGACAGCCTCGGATATTAGTATACTGTGCCATGCTGGCGACAATAAAAATGCCTCTGCATACTGCACACAAATACACTTGACTGACTGTAGAAAATACCATTAGGAACAGTAATTACCATGAGTTAGTGTGGGTGTCCTAACTACTACTGAGTTGGCACAATGACATTTAGGCTTTTACTTCCCTTTTAAAGATGTTACTGTTAGAGGAGAGCACAGTGTTTGTGGTTTGTTACCAGGCACAGCCGAGCAGCTGATGCCAGCCTCTCAGACTCTTCGCCTTCGAACGTGGTTGAGATAAAGAAGCCAGTGTCGTTAGCCATGTGCATAGGTCGGATTGAAGGTGTGTGGTGGTGAACCTGGTTCTGTACAGAATGAAATCTTAGCTCTTCTATGTGATTGTTTTTAGGACCAAAGAAGTTGATGGCATTTGGTGACAGTGATAGCTGACCTCTACAAAGTAATTTTGTATTTAACCCAAGATGCTTGTTGCTGGTTACTTGTGCTTGACTGATATTTTATCTGCTCTACTCTTCACAGGATGGGACCATATTCAGACCATAGACTCCTTACTAAGGAAAGGAGGATACAAAGCTCCGATTACTAATGAATTCAGGAAAACCATAAAACTGACCAGGTACAGATGGCATTTCTTGGTGCAGCGCAGAGCAGGGCCTTGTGATATGCACCCCTCTAACCCTTTGATTTCCTTGGTCTCCCTAACTAGCTTCTCATTTCTGAAGCAGTGTGTATAAATCTCAGCACCATGGTGAGGGTAAATACAATGCAACTCTGCCTGGCTATAAAGGCTGTATGATGTATGAGTCCATCTTCCTAGCTTTAGCTCTGTGGGATTATGCTAGCATTACATGAGCAAGCCCTCTGTGCCTTTAGACTACATTACTGAAGAAAGTTACCTGAATTGGCTATTGCCTAGCTTTTGACATTGCTTAGCAGAACTCTAGGATTCTGAGAAGCAGTTCCCAAATTGAGTTTAGCCTTACAATTTTGGCAGTGTTAGAAGTCTACCATGAAAACTTGCTGAAAGACACAATTGAGCTAGACTCGTAAATGCTAAATAAATTTCAGCAGGGGACAATAGGGATACTTATTTTAAAAGGAAACTACCAAACATTTTAGGAAAACGGGCTGCTGTTTCCATTTATTTCAATTCCATAACCACATTGAATGCTTTTAGTCTAAACATGGACTGTTTTCAACTTGGAGGAGTAACACATTTAAATATGCCTCCATCTCTGCTCTCCCTGAGTTCATAGTCTACGAAAATATAAGGGCATGCACATAAATAAATATCACTATAAACCAGAATGTGATGGATGACGTGAGATCATAAAGCAGGGCAAGAGGAATTCCAGGCAGGGTGGAAGATAACAAAGTTTCAGAGGGGAGGTAGATTTGAGACTGCGCATAGAGAATGCGTAGAACATTCTATAGGTAGAGACAGGGATAGGAAAGGGAAAGGGATTAACCCAAAGAAGACTTTGTGAGTTGAGTGTAGGTGGCATAGAGCAGAGCCAGTTTTGAGGAGTGTTCAATTTCCTGACTTGATTGGTCTTTCAGTATACATACAGAAGGTGGTCATTAGGATGAAGTATGAGGGAGGAGGTAGGTTGGAACATAGGGTGTCTTGAGTTCTACATTTAGAAGTTTAGTTCTGATTTTATAGGCAATTGGCAGCCATTGAATAATGCTAAACAGATGGATTTGGGGAAGCATAATATTAGAATTGTAAACAGGTAGATTAGTTAAGAGACATTGCTATTATCTCTGAAACTATGGTAGCAATCTAAGAATGGTGAAATGGGAGCCTTAGCAAGAGCTATTGCGATGGAATGGGAAGATAGGAGGGAATAGAGAAGGAATTATTGTGGAAGAATTGAAAGGACTTAGTCATCATTCAGAAGTAGGAAGAGGAACAAGCCAAGGCTTTAATCTATATAAAGGGGGCCAAGGTGATCCCTTAACCAAGGTAGAGACCACAAAAGAATATTGATTTATGCATTGATTCTGCAGTGCTTCATAGGATACTGCTCTACATAGAACTACCTACAGGGTTACAGAAAATGGGTATGTGTAGAGTTCATGGCTAGAGGTGGCAATCTGGATGAAGTTCAGTGATAGTGGACAGAACAGTGCTAGGAGAACTGAAATTAGACATGTAAGAAATGCCTGCAAGGCAGCAGAGGGATGAATTGGCAATGATAAGGAGCAGCCCAAGAGGCATGGGGGGAGTACCAGGGCAATGTATAGTTGTCAAGCCCATGCATAAGAGAGATTCAAAAAGGGAGTAGGGAGTGGTGTCATAATGGAAAGGGGAGAAGAATGAGGGGCAACTAGATTTCTGCAAGGACAGGTCCCGTAGAAGGCAGCTGCAGTAGTCCAGGAGCATTAGGCCAGGGGGGAGTGTGAGACAAGGAATTGAAGGTAGAAAATACATGTTACTCTTTTGAGAAGTGTGGCAATGAAGAGAAAGCTAGAGGGGGGGAAAGAGGTTTGAGGTATGAAGATTAAGAAAAGGTTTCTCTTGTTACTTTTTCTACTTAATGGCAAGACCTAAGCAGATGCATGGCCCACAGGGAAAGGAATGGTAAAAGGAGCAACAGAAGATCCCAGAAGAAAAAGTAGTCAAGTGAATGAGATGCATATATAATGGGTAATTGGTTAGCTCACTGCTGTTCATTTCTCTTAGTCAGCCAGGGCTGAGGGAGGGACAAACCGTGTGAACCAGAAGTTTTGGAGTAGAAAGAGCACTGGGTTCAGACTCTGAATTCCTTGGTTCTGATCTTAGCATTGCTACCCATCAACTATGTGACACCAGGCAAGTCATCACTTCTCTCCACCTCTATTTTCTGATCTGTAAAACGACCTCTAAGGTCCCTTCTAGCCCTGACATTGACATGTCACCTTATTTCCTGATGTTAACTTTGTCTCTTCCCTGATTTTCTTTCAGGTACCGTAGTGAAAAGATGACCCTGAGCTATGCTGAATACCTTGCTCATCGCCAGCATCATCATTTCCAAAATGGCATTGGGCATCCCCTTCCACCATACAACCATTATTCCTGACACTGAGCCGCACAGCCAGTCACTGGGCCTCTCTGCAGACCTCTTCCCAGGAGACCCTGCCCCTTCTTGGTCTAGCTATCTCTTTTACTGTACTATTTTATGATGATAGTTTCCGTTGCCATGGTGAAGCTTTGACGACGTCATCAATTAAGATCATCATGGTAACGGGTAGGAAATGGCATTTAAGAAGATTCTGTTTTGTTATTTTAGATCGTTTTTTTTTTTGCAGCATATATACATTTGGGGGTTTTCTTTCTTACGTTAGAGTTTTTGCTTTGCCATCTTGATTGGGTTTTTATCTTTCTTGCCTTCCTTTCTATCTTCTTTCCTTTCTTCCTTCTTTTAACTGTGGATGGAAGAAATTATGCAGTTCATAAGGATTTTTTTAGGTTTTTCATTAGTTTTCCTCAGTAAGATAATTTTTGCTAGTTGAGTTTGAGATTCATATCAAATTCAGGTATTTGTTTATTACTCTTGAATTTGTCTAAAATTAATTTTTCTATGTGTTTAGTATATAGCTCTTCACACCTTAGGTATATGTTTTTCCTGTGGTTAAAATATTTGAACTTTAGTGCAAATAGAGATTATTCAAAGGTCCATGATAGGGCTTGTCACAGAGAGTGAAAAATCATTTATGCCTGCCATGCTGGTTATCATAGGAGAGGCTGCCTCATCACTTTATGGAACCAATTTACAAACTAAAACACTGTTTTAAGAAAGTACAAGCTACTTTTCAGCTATGCTACAGAAAGCATTTGAAGAGCCATGAATATCAGAAAGAGAACAGATACAGAACTTAGTGCCTTTGAGAAGATTATAACTAAATGGAATTAAGAGGGGTTTTTAAAAAGGCAATTTAGAGAAATATTCTTGTAAAATTTTATTCTTTCTATATGTGAAATAACAGATTAGATGAATCCCTTACTCTTAAGTATTTTTTTAAGCTGAAAAAATTTATTGTGAGCAAATAACCAAAAAGAGACATTTGTCTGTTATATGTTAATTTAAACCTGTTAGCTTTAGATTTCAGTAAATCATGATCGGCCATAGACAATTTTAGCTACCATTTCAAGAAATGGTAGAGATAATCTAGCAAAACAAAAAGCTCATATATGCCATGATTTCAGATATGTTTGTCAGACGGGCAGTGCTGGAGTTTTAGAAATACTATAAAATAGCTTGACTCTCATTCTGCACTACATACTTTTGATAGAAATACATCTACTATTTTGATGAGATATTAGGTTAAATCTGTAAAAATGGAGTTGGCACTTAGATATGATAGTCCGAGTCCAGCTGGTGCGTGGGACTCTTCTTCCCATGATGCACACAAAACAAATTTCCTAGCATTAATAGGAAGTCTTTATATATATTCCCAGGAATAATGACAGATGATTCTGGAGAAAGATAACCTTCATAACGATCATGGTAGTGTGTGTGTGTGTGTGTGTGTGAGTGTGTGAGTGTGAGTGTGATATGTGGACATGTGTATATACACATATGTGTATATATATTTTTTCCCAACAAGATTAACAGTATATCAAGTGGTGAATTTAAATGTGGTGCAGAACATATAGTCTAAAACTATGAGATGTCACTGAATAACAAAATGGCATAGCTTATCCATGTAGCTGCTGTGACAAGTGACAGACTGCTAGTTCAGAATTCAAAACCCTTTTTCTGTTTGTGAGGTTAATTGGCTGAATTCCTTCTGCTTGCCATTATGGCAAAAGCAAACTGCTTTAGTTTCAGAAGAGAGTTCCTAGAAGTTTGTTGGTATTCCTTCATCCACAGCATCTGTTGTTGAAATAACCATTTTCAGTTATGATGCCTTAACTAAGAAGCCAATTGTTAGCCTGAAATGTAGTCTTGGTAGCCAGTTCCAGTGAACCTAGGGATTAGTCAGAGAAAGCTAGCTGCTGTGTTTTAGAAAGGGAATTTCTTAGTCCTTTCCTTTCTAATTAGGAGCATTTTGGAGCAGCTTAATCTTGCAGTATAAAACCAAGTGGCTACCTGATGGGAACTTTTTCTTGCCCTTATAGGGAAACTGAGCACAAGCTGAATGATATTGTCTGCTGCAAAAAAAAAAAAAAAAAAAAAAAAAAAAAAAAAAAAAAAAAAAAAAAAAAAAAGCAAGTAAACTGAAGAGAGACAAAATAGACCTATACAGATCCACCTTATCTGTCATCTCATCAGTTCAACAGGCTCCTCATCCTGGATGAGCTCATGGTTAGAAGTTTTTTTCAAAAGAAAAGATCTATTTACACATATATGTCTGTGTGCATATATATACTTACACATACATATGTGTGTGTTTATGTATTTAACGGTGCTAATCAATCTTTGAGCAGGTCACGTGACTGGTCATGCGGACTCTAAAATCATATCAGATTTTTTAAAATTCTTGATATATGCAGATGTTATACAGATTTTCTTACCGGTGTAATAATGTTATACTGAAGAAATAACCATCCTGCAGGCTTCAGAGGACGAGGTCAGCAATATTTCCCACCATGGCTTGGGGGAAAAAGGATAGTTTTGTCTCCTTTTGTATTCAAATTAATGCACAGTGCATTTTTGTCTCTAAGTAGCTGTTGACTAAAAGACTTTGTAGTGTAAAGGGTGTGATACAAACTGCAATGGTGTGCTTCAAACAAACATGCTAGACCCTTGCACCTTTGTCGTATATAACAAAGCTGTTAAATTATGTGGTTTGACTTAACTTTGAACATGTTGAAATATGTAGCATGTGTTTTTAACTCAGACAAAGATTCTAATTGTACAGGTTGTGTTCTAGCCAGTTGTGGTTTATTTGTTCAGAAACACAAATGTGAATTGCACTCTTATCACCAGAATATTATATAAGTTCAGTGATCTTTAAACAGCTCAGAAGTAATACTTGAACTTCATTTGAGTAGCACAAAGTTTACATAGCCCCTTTTAATGTTAATTAGTTTCATTTATGTTTTCCGTTTTCAAATGCAACTGGGTATTTTTCCTCTTGGAAAATAGTATGTATTTTACTTTGGTATGTAGCAAAAGGCTTCCATTTCTGGAAGGGTTTTCTTGTTTTTAAACAAGGTCAGCCAGGTACCAGATTCTAAAAGAACAATTGTTCCCCTCAACCCATTAAGTGGCCTTCTGACTGCACGAGAATGTGCTACTACCCACTCCAGTCTCCCCTACCATGAGAGGTCAGTGTGCGATTGATGGAGGCAGCACCAG
This sequence comes from Uropsilus gracilis, assembly GCA_004024945.1. NCBI lineage: Eukaryota > Metazoa > Chordata > Mammalia > Eulipotyphla > Talpidae > Uropsilus > Uropsilus gracilis. The sequence continues at coordinate 115,506 of PVHY01000802.1, forward strand.
GCTTGCTCTGGTCCCCGCACCCCACTTCAAGCTGTCACAAGATTTTCAGTCCCCTGCATCCAGTCCCAATGCTCAGTACACCGGAAGTTTGTATACTGGCCTCTTTTCATGTCTTCAAATGTGCAGAAAATTTGAAACTGTCATCTGGAATAGGTTCCATCTCTTATGTGTGTTAGATCAAACCAAAGAAGCCCCTAGCCATGCCCAAATGCTGCTCCAAAAGCCTGCCTTCCAGTCCTTACAAAAACCTTGCAGGATTAAATGTGTTAACTTTTTTATTTTTGTACAGTTTCTAAGTGATTTTTGCTAGTGATGTTAAATTGAATTAAGTTTATTTGAGGGGTGTGAGCACCTCTTCCATTTGAATAAACTGGTGACTTTTCCTTTTATTTTTTAAAAGCAGAAACCTGTTGTGTGCCTCTTGATATAAGGGTTTCTGATTACATTATTCTTAAGACCAGCATTGATCCTTTATATACAGAGATATGTTTTCCTTGTTTTTTATTACTGTTTCAGAAGAAAATAAACCTTTTTATTTTGCTCTGGACCCAGTAATTGTGCTGGTACATAGACGCACTGAGAAAACAAACTTTTGTAACCACCTCTGACTGTTTTTGTATATCAAAGTTGATTAATTTTGAAATATTTGGATCTAGTTTCTAAGTTATTTTAGTGTTTTATATGTTCCCCCAAATTACTTTGAATCAGTCACCAGCATAATAAATTCTTGGTGATGTATCCGTGTAATGAGCAAAAGCTACCTGGAGTAGCTCTTCTTTTCCTTCTTTCTTAGTGACCTGTTTTTTGATTACAGTAAGACATCACAGATTACCTGAAACCTTTTCAAGTATAACTAGATCCTCCTTCCTTTCCCATTTAATTGCTTGATAGTTTGAAGGAACTATTGGAAACGGGCATTTTATATGACATATATGGCTTTAAAACATTAAACATGAGAAGGTTTATGTGGGTCTGTAAGGTATGGCTGTGGAAAGATATTGTAGTAGTTTTGACACTATTATTATTACCTTTAAAATCATTTACCCAATAAAATGTTAAAACTGAGTTACCATTTGTTGTTTCTTTCTTTAAGCTGACTCGGGATTTTTGTTTCATGGGTACTTCTTACTGAGACATTAAAACTTGAAGACTTTGAATAATGTATTTAGAAAGTGATAGTCGTTTCTTTCCAAACTTAACACTGGGGAATTTCACCTGTCTATAACTACCCTCCCAAATCAGATGATTCTCCAAATACACCCCTTTCCTGGCCCTGAATTCTGGCGTGGTACCAAAGGAGAGACTTCATCAGACAAGCTGCCTTGGTCCAGGTCTAAGGTAAACAGCGGACTTGAATTCTGGTGGGAGTTTATGTACCCTCTGGGCTGCCCCAAACACCATCGAAAATCAGTGTTTGGAGGTGTTACCCCTCTATGAGGTGGTGGGAGGCGGCAGCAGTGCTCTCCAGAGAAGCCATCTGATGAGATGGAAATCCTTCTACCATCAACGTTTTGCCATTTTCTCCATATTGCACAGTGTGCGAATGCCCATGATGCGGCCTCTCACTGCTTGTACACACCCATGTACGTACACCCGTGTGCGCACCAGCGCACCAGATGCAGCATTCTTACTCGCAACATTTCCAGTTCCAGTGTGGTATGGGATGAAATGTATCTGCTGCTGGATCTTGGGAAAAGCAGGAGTTGAGGACAGAGCAGCCTGTCTTTTAAAGTCAGTAGGAGCCTGCATCAATAAAGGACTCCCTGTGCTATCTCTGCCTCTCAGCTGTTACCTTGTCTCTTCTTCTAAGGAAAGTCTATCTAGGACATTGTTGAAATTCCACTGCTCATCTGCAAATCATCTGTTGTCTCAGATTTCATCATGCAGATTTCAGGATGAATTACTAGTGAATATATGCAGGACATCTTTCTGTTACACTGCCCCACATTCCTGCTACCCATGCGCATCGCATGACACCCGCTTCTGTCAATCACAGTAGCTAAAATCAGCCATCGTGAATCCTAGAGGACTAGCGAGGTCCTGAGTAGTGCTCCGTTAAAGCAGCCATCTGCTCAGGGTTTACCCAGTTTCGTCATCCGTGTTTAATGGCACATAGGCGTTTTTAATTATTTAGACTAATATTAATAGTTCAGGTAGAATGAGGTGATTTAATGAGCCCACAGCATTCTTTTTTATAGCATTAGTGGTTAACTCAATGTTCTGGACAGATTTCAGCTTCACTAATCACACTCCACCTACCTAAATTCATCCCAGAGAGAATTTAGCACTTCCTTTTTTAGATTTCATGCCCCACTGGGCACCTTTTAAATAGCTCCATTGCTCTAGAGGGCAAGCAAGGCTGTGTGGGATGAGGTGATCCCCTTCTATTGATGGGGAACACTATCATATCCCAGGGGCTCTATGAGCCCAATCCAGGGGAAAAACTGCAGCTAGGAATTCAAGCGTGGACTCAGAGCTGTCAGTCAGGACAACCAATGACTACTCCCTCAGTGAACATCTACTTTCTGCAGCTCAGAGGCAAGTGTAAGCCATGATAAGTGTGGACTTGGGCTATGCACTGATGTTCTCCTATTTGCTTGGACTGCAGGAAGAAGAGCTGAATGGCAGGATGCAAGGGAAACAGGCCTTGGGTATGGACTGCTTTAGCTACTACACTCATAGTCTTGCCCTGATCCCCACAGCCTTAGTACGATCTCCTGTTCCAAGTTCACTGAAATAACTGGAGGAAATTGTCTTAAATCCCAAATACTTCTGAAGCCAGTCCACCTCTTTATCCCAAGAACTAGGTCACAACTGCACTTTAAAATGACCGTTAGTATGTTATGGTCAGGGTGGTTGGCTATGTACCTCACATTGCTCAAGTGGACCCACCCAGATGACTGGCATAGGGAGTGTGTTATATAAATAAACACTGCTGGCACTTGCAGATTTCCATTGTGACCGATGGCCACATTAGCAGAGGTTAGATGTACGGTGCATGCTAAGGCTACAGCACGCACCTGGGCAGGGGGGTGCGTGACATGCTTCTGTGCACACCAGCTGTCCTGGCATCCTTGAGCTCACAATCTCCTGTTCTAAAAGGAGGCGCTCGAGTCTTGGACAGCTGGTAACTTGTTCAGGCTTTTCATTTCCATCTGAGGTGGAAGAATGTCTTTGCTTTTTAATGAAACTCTTACTGGATACCTTATGTCAAAAACATGACAACAGCAAAATTACGTCAGTATCATAAAGCCCAAATGTATACAGGTTCCTCCCCCTACAGAGAGAACCGCATCCGAAAGTAGAATGTTGGGGGGCTATGGGAATGCTATTACCATAAATTTATATGGGAAAATCTGAACATTCACAGGCCTTCAAAATAACCTACCAAATGATATTAAATTAGAAGTTCTACTTTTGGAGACTAGGGGAGGATCCTGTACCAATTCTTTAGGAAGTTAATAAGAATGTTGAGGCTGCTTTGATAACTCTAAGGATTTATAATCAGTGTGGTAGATGACAGCTGCAGTTACTGTCTCAGCGTCCCATGTATTTCTGTATTTCATTTGGGCTGTACAGAGGCAAAAAGGTCTGATTTTCCTGATTTGTACTGAGAAGTGGCATGGGTCAGCAGAGCTTTATGAAATTGGGTACTTCTAGGCCTACACTGTAAAATCCCTGTGCAGTCACCACCTTTTGAACTAGGCCTGACAAGGGTTGTGAGACTATCAGGCAGGAGAAGCATTGCTCCCGAGACCGCACCAGAAGGAAATCACCCACACCTGCTGACTCACTGGTGGTCTTCAATGGCCATTCTGAATGTGCTGCATAGTTAGGGTTTCTTTTCAGTTTTTATCGCCATTTTTCAATATTATACATTTAGGCACACAACTTTTTGGGTGCCAAATGTTTATGGAAACTTGGATTTGGTTTCAACTGAAAGCCGCATTCCGCCAGTAGATGTGAAGACTATGGCTGATGCCCCAGTATGCCCTTTAAGAGCCTTTGAGAAGCCATCGTTTCTTCTCTTCCATTTCGGCCATTTCCTCCCAAATGTCAGGCTCCACCTGATCCACGGATAGTCCCTGAGTATCTGTCCATAACCCCCCCCCACTCCCCCCTCCTCCGTCATGGCACCATGCTTGGTTTCAGAATGAAGATAGTGTAATTTTCTAAGACAGATTGACATTCCAGTCAGCTAAGAGCCTTGAGGGGCAACAGCAGTTTGGGTTAATTGGGAAAAGTCATACTGACTGGGCCCCGGACACATCAGGCTGGTTTTGTAGATTTTTCCTTAATGGGTTCCAGCTCCGAGTGGCATGGAAGCAGAGTTGCACCCCCCCTGATGGGAAATAACATTCCTCTGGTCCTCCAACATGTCTGCAGCAGAAACCACCCGCGCTAGGTTGGATCACCATTATTGGCGGGGGTGGGGGGGTACTGCTTATGTTCTTGCAAGGTGCCTGCCTTGCTCTCCCAGGGAGGTATGAGGCAGCTGAAAGAGAAGTTACGTACTTATAGAAGAGAGATAGGTTGATGTGCCTGTGGAATGGCACTGGGTGGGTAGTACAAAGCTGCCCCAGAAAGGCAGCAGACCCTTCCCATGTCCAGGAGAGAGAACAGCACAGGTAGAGACTAGGCTAAGAGACTGCCTTCAGGCCTGCAGAAACAAACGTTTAGTGTACTGTTTGAAAAATTATCCAATAGGAAAAAATATCCACTCATGGGGCAGAGAGAAAAATACAGTAGGGGAGGTGACCCATGCAGGCAGGGAAATCAAAATCACTTTCTGATAACCTTCTCCGTAAAGGGCAAAAGCAGGTGTTAAAAGTGAATCATGTGGACAGCTAATAGGAACACACACAGTTTCAGTCACACGTGGACTGACAGGAAGCTGCTGCTGGGAGTCACAGCTGTTGCCTGAACACCAGGCAGACTTGAAACCTCAATTTCCTGGTTATGGCTTTCTATCAAATTAGCATCTCCATTGAAAATGGACTCTGGGAGCATGCAAGGTTCCTAAACATGCCAACCTGGGTAAGTGGATTTGTATGTTATCAGTGTGGAAGATAGGGGCAAGGTAGCTGAATGGTGCAACCACACACCCCAATCTCCTGTCTCCTGGCAGAGTAGAAAGGGTGTCTTGGCCTGGAAAGAATGGGAAACCCCCATCTATTGTAAAGGACAGCACAAGTGTGAGTAATGCAAACATTTCCCTAAACTTTCTCGTCAAACATTCGAACGATTTCCAGGAACTCTACAGGGAGGTATTGGCATCCGGTGGGCCTCGGCAACAGTCCCTTTCCCAGAACTGTGCTCAGAGACAGAGGTGGGTGACCACACTGACCTTTGTACTTGAAGCCATACCCGTTGGTGGCTTGGCTTCTTGCATGTCTTGCCTAGTCTTTGTGGTCCGCTGTCCCCATGAATGATGGGATAAAAAAGGGAACACTGGGTTAACCGAGTTACTCAAATATGGTGGGATCATGTCCTTGGAGAGTAGATGGGCCTAACCAGTTTCTTCCTTTCCTTTGTGGGTATGAGGACTTTAGAAAAACCTGTTCTTGGAAAAGAGCATATAGAAATTGCTACTAGTCAACCCTCCAGGCAGGGAAAGGGCAGGTAACACTCTGTTCTAGGGAAGGTGAGACAATGAGTCCGGCGAGCAAGGTGCAGAGTTACACGGGGCACTTGAGAGTTAAAAAGAAACTCCTTTTTCTTTTCATCCCTTTTTGGCATTTTCTTTTATTCAGGTGAAACTCATATAGCATACAATTAACCATTTCAAGCATACAATTCAGTAAGATTTAGGGCATTCACAATGCTGTTCAATCACTGACTTTTTAGACTTTTAATCATGCCATAAAAACAACCCACCCCATGAAGAGGATATTCTACATTCCCCCTTACCTGTGCCCTATATAACGTCTAATATTTTCTTTCCATCTCTAAATTTGCTTATTCTGACTAAATCATAAAACATGAAGTCATACAATGTGTGGCCATTTGTGACATTACTTAGCATAATGCTTTTGAGGTCCATCCAAGTTGTAGTATACTTCTTTTTGATGGTTGAGCAATATTCTATTGTACATAAATACCAGATGGGTGTTGGGTTGTTGCTACCTTTTGACTTTTATGAATAATGCTTCTATAAATATTCCTAAATTTCTATGTGGATGCATGTTTTCATTTCTCTTGAATAGATACTTAGGCATAGAATTGCTGAGTCTTAACGGTAATTTTATATTCAACTTTTTGAGGAATCATCAAACTTTTCCACAGTGGTTGTGGAACAGTAATGTACGCAGTGTACAAGGGTCCAACTTTTCCCCATCTTTACGAATACTTATTATCTTTTGATTGCGGTCATCCTAGGGGGTATAAAGTAGTCAATATCTCATTGTGCTTTTGATTTGCACTTCATTAATGCTTAGTCATATTGAATACATTTTCATTTGTTAAAAGGTCATTTGTATAGCAGTTCTGGAGAAATGTATATTCAAGTCCTTTTCCTAATTGTGTTATCTTTCTGTTGTTGAATTCTAAGAGTTCTTTATATGATTTTATATATAACATAACAATGTATATATTTAATATATCAATGTATATATTTATATATTCGTTAAAAGGTTATAGTCAGGATATTAAATCCTAAACCCAGATAAATTATTTGAAAGTATTTTCTCCCATTCTGCATTTTCTATTTTTCACATTCTGGATAAGTCCTTTGGTGAACAAGAATTCTTAAATATCATGAATTTCTACTTTTTTTTTTTGCTGTTGCTCATGTTTTGCTGTCAAATCTAAGAATCCATTTGCTATATCACAAAGACTTACCCATTTTATTCTAATAGTTTCTGCCCTTATATTTAAGTTGTTGGTCTATTTGAACTAACTTATACATGCGGTGAGATGGTGGTCCAACTTGGGATTATTTCTAAACTCTCAATTCTATTTCATTGATCAATATGTTTAACCTTGTGCCAATACCACACAGCTTTGATTACCCTAGTTTTGTAGTAAGTCTTGAAAATGGGACGTGTAAGCCCTCCTACCTTGTTTTGTGTTTTCATTATTGCTTGGCTATTCAAGGATTCTTGAGGTTCTTTACAAATGTAAGAATTGAGTTTTTTCTGCCAAAAAAAAAAGGCCACCAAAATTTTTGGAAAGCACTGTATTTAATTGAAGATTCCTTTGGGGACTAAATCTTTATTCAAGTTTTCATTTCTTTCAGAAATATTCTTTCAGAATATTCTACTTCTGAAAGAAATATTCTACTTCCGAGTATTGTGTGTGCAGGCCTTTTACCTTGTTGGTTAAATATATTTCTATTTTACTCTTCTTAAATGCTACTGTGAATGGAATTGTTTCCCTGACTTCCTTTTCAGCTTGTTCACAATTGTCAGATAGAAACACAACTTATTTTGTGTGCTAATCTTATACCCTGTAACTATTTACTCTAGTATTTTGTCTTCCTGTGTGTTCCACTGCATTTGATACAGAATCATATCATCTGCAAATATAGAATTTGCATTCCAATTTAAACACCTTTCATTTCTTTCTCAGCTAATTGTTCCAGCGAGGACTTCCAATCTTGACTAACAGATGAAAACAGGCAACCTTGTCTTTCTTCTAATCTCAGGGGAAAACTTTCAGTCTTTCACCATTGAGTATAGTGAAATATTATTAAAATATATATATTAGCTGCAGGCTCTTCATAAATGCCCTTTGTCATGTTAAGGAACTTACTTTTTATTCTTAGCTAAGTGTTAACTTGAAAGTATCTTTTGTCAAATGTTTTTTCCTTTGTCTACTGAAATGATCAATTACTCTTTGTTTTATTAATGGGATGTACTACACGAGTTGACTATCTTATGTTGAAACACCCTTGCATTCCCTGGGTAACTCCTTATTGGTTAAAGGATTAACTTTAACTCCTAGTTAAAGGATTAAAAGGTAAGCCTTTTAATATGCCATTGGATTCAGTTTTCTGGTATTTTATTGAGTATTTTTCTGTCTATTCATGAGAAATACTGGTCTGTTGGCTTCTTGTGGTATCTATGGCTTTGGCAATGCTGTACTTCTGGCCTCACAGAATATATTATGAAGCATTCCTTTCCATTCTATTCCAGAGAAGCTTTTAAATGGGACTAATGGTAAATCTCTAAATGTTTACTAGAATTCACCAATGAAACCTGGATTTTTCTTAGGAAGTACTTGATTACTGATTCAATCTCTCATTTTAACATCTTGTTCTGATGTCTTTATCCTTGAGTCAGCTTTGGTAATTTCGTATTTCTGGGAATGTGTTCATCACAACCATCTAAATTTCGTTAGCATACAATGCTTTTGTAGTAGTTTCTTGTAATTCTTCTAATTTTTGTAAGGTTAGTGGGAACACCCTGCTTCCTTTTCCAATTTTAGTTGTCTTTTTTTCTTAATAAGTCTAACCAACTATTTATCAATTTTGCTGATCTTATATAAACTTCATTCTGAAGTGTTGCTTTTATCATTTCACAGTATCCCATGTATTTCATAGTTTCCCATAAGTTTTAGTATCTTGAATTTTCATTTTCATTCATCTTAAATGAATTTTCTAGTTTCCTTAGCAATTTCTTTTTTAACCCATTAGTTATTTATATTATTTGATTTCTGCAATTTTTACTTTCAGTTTTCCTTCTATTATTGATTTCTAGCTACATTCCATTTGATCAGACAAGATATTTTGTATGAGTCCAATCTTTCAATTTTTGTTAAGAATTTTATTATGGCATACCTACGGTCTATCTTGGAGAATTTTCCATGTGCCTTTGAAAAGAATGTGTTTTCTCTAGTTTTGTTAGGTACAACATTCTATCTATGTCTTTTAGGTTGAATTGGTTGATAGTGTTAAATCTTTTTGAGGAACTGGTCCTTTTATCAGTAAAAATACTCTTTTAATACCATGTAATAATTTTTCACTTAAAATCTATTTTGCCTGATATTAAACCGCCCAGCTCCTCTTGGTTACTATTTACATTGACTGTGCTTTTCCATACCTTCACTTTTAAACTGTGTACCTTTGGGTCTTAACTGTGTCTCTTCTGAGTAGCATATGGTTAATCATATCTTTAAAATCCATTTTGCCAATATCTGTCTTTTAATTGGTGCATTTAACCTATTTATATTTAAACTAATTACTGAATGACAGGTTTTTTTTCTGTCACTGTGCTATTTGTTTTCTTTGCCATACATTTTTGTTCCTCAGTTCTTCCAATACTGCCTTATTTTTTGTTTACTAGATTTTTCCTAGTGCATGTTTTGATTCTCCCTTAATTTCCTTTCCTGCATTTCTAATTTCTTAGGGTTACCATGGTGATTATAGTTATCTTACATTTATAACAATCTAGAATGATCACCTTTTTTCTTTTGCTTTCAAACTTTAATTTTATAGTAATTTTAGGGTCTCAGTAAAGTTGAGCAGAAAGTGTAGGGTTCTGTCTTCCTTCCCCCAGCACCGTTCTCCCCTACTAGCAACGTTCTGTGCCAGAGTGGTATACATCATTGCTCAAATCCCAGAGTTTACATCCCCAAAACTATCTATAGGTTTTGATATATGTATAATGAAATGTGTCCACCAATATAGTATCATACAGAGTGATTTAGCTGAAAAGAAAATCCTCTGTGCTTCAACTATTCAACCCTCCTTCCCCCCAGTCCCTGGCAACTATCACTCCTTTGAATTTGTACTGTGAGATAGGGATCTTGTCATACACCTATCAACAGCATTATGAATTTCCCATTTAACAGAATAAGAATCAAGTTCAAAGAAATTGAATCACTTAGCTACAAAGTGGCAAAACAAGATTCAAATCAACTTTTCAGGTTCCAGAGACAGAGCTATTTATCACTCACTCTGCAGTCTTCACAAGGATGAAAATGATAATGACAATGGTGGTGGCAATAGTGGTAGTAATGGTAGTAGTGATGGTATCTAACATGGAAGCAGGGCTCACAATGTGCCAGGGGCTGTACCAAGTTTCTTATGTGCTTTATCCAATTTTCATATCAGCTCTATGAAGTGTATCATTGTTACTATTTCATAGATGAGCAAGCTGAGGTTCAGAAAGATTAAATGACAATTTCCCTCATATACAGAACCTATGGAGTAGAGGGAAGTGACTATTACTAAAGACTTCATTTTTGACCATCTGCCATGTCTCCCTACTGTGGCTGATCACAAAAACACAGGACAAAGTTTTCCCCTGAACAACAATTGGTTGGTTTGGTCTTTGAAATTCAAAATTCAAGGACTGAAATTTGAGGTTAGTTGAATTCTCCCCCTACAAGAACACATGGTCTGACAGCACTGTTTGTCTCTCCATCAGGCAGACTCTGCCCTTGGTCGCCTAGCCTTAGTTACTGTCTTTCTTTTCTGAGAACGTGTGCCGCCAGGCTTTTGGGTGCACAACTAGGACTCAGAATAGCCCCCTAATCGGCCTCATCAGCTTTGAAGAAGGTCACTCACTGCAGGAGGGGCCTAAGTAGGCCAACACTTTAACCCAGTTACTTGAGGGCAGCTGTAATCCAGGCTGATCATGTCTTGTTAAGATCTGATGGGGGGCTGGGGGAGATGTCCAAAAACCTCTTCCTGTGCCCAAGTATCCCTGAGTCTCACTGCAGATACCCCTTCTCCTTCTGGAAAAACTTAACCGAAAGGTTACAAGGTCTGAGCTTAGAGTGGCTGCCAGGCCTGAGGGAAGGCTGGTAGAAATTTTCAACTGCAATGATATGTCCATTTCTTAGGGTAGACTAGGCCAAGGTTTTGCTTTTTCTTGAAAAGTCCATTGCCTAATACCTCTTCCATCTTGTTGGAGGAGTTAAGGAAAATCACTGTCTTCCTCTGTGTGCTTCGAACAGTCGCTCACGTCAACCCAGGGAGTTCAGGATAGGCTGAGTTCCTTCCCCTGGCCACCTTCCCAGCTTGCCTTTGGTACTGACTAGCCCTGGGAGTTCCCGGGGGGGAAGCAAGCTTGGCTGTCAGGCCAGGCTGTGGTTGGGAACTAAGGAAACCAGAGCTGCTGGAAATGACTGGCCTGGCCTGTCTGGCTTCCTCCCTGACTCTTTCAGGCTTCCTCTCTTCTTCCCATCCTCCTTTGCTCTCTCCCTTCCTGTCAGCTGGCATGGTGGGCTTCCTTATACAGGTGCACTCTGCCTTCTTCCTCTCATGTCCCATAAACATCTGCCTCAAGGAAAGATCAACAAAGTGTGACCCAGTCTGGTCAGAGTAGAAAGCCTGCATGACCTGGGTAGATGTTAACAAGAAAGAAAGAGAAGAAAGGGATTCAGGGTGGTCTAGGTGCTAAAAAATGGTTTCTAATTTTTTCTAGAGGCTTGTTCTAGCAGGACATTGACTCTGATGGAAAAGATGCATTTTATTGACTATTTTATGTAACTCTGAAAAGGAAAAATAAGTCACTGGTTAAACGATGTTACTCATTGATGCATCCCAATTTTAGAGATGTTAAAATATAAAACAAAAATATGCCTTGGAGAAAATGAAATACAGAAAAATTTCTTTACACTGAACTAGCATCTCTCCTGCAACACTTCACAGCACTCCCTCCCCATCTCACCATTGTCCACCATAGTGTTAAGGTGGACTTACAGCTGTCATGTCTTATCAGCAATGTTACAGCATTTATTTGGGGTTTCAAGACTTCAGCGGGAGGATACGGATTTTCAGAACCCTTAAGCCAAAAGCCCAGAGAGCACAGTGAGGAGAGAACTATATAGCAAAAGGCGGGGTGGACTAGGCCCACTTCAAGCAAATATTTTCAGTCAGTGCAGTTCTAATTGGTAGAAAGCTTGTCATGTGGTGATTGGTGCAATTTCAATCCTGGGCACCAGTGCTCACCAGAGTGGTTTCACTTTCTCCTGGGTGGCCGACATGCCTGTGCTTGCCTCAACTTGTCTGGGAGCCCAGCTTTGCCTGAGAACTGACCTTCATCAGTCCCCCAGCTCTGTTGGGTTGTTACTCCAAGTGGGAATGGCTCCAAGTTGGTTCTTTTTTCCTGTTTTTGCACACTAAGATACTGTGGGTGAGTGTGTCAACTCACCACTGTACCCTGAGAACAAACATAGCAACCAGTGTCTGCAAGTAGAGTCCCTTGAGGTTAACCTGAACCTTAGAATTTCAAAAGCCCTATCACACTCATTTATTTCACTGATGTCTCCACACAGCTACCCTGGAGTCCGGAGTGATATGACTTTGCCAGGGGTACCTGGGCCCTAAAGAGGGGATGGAAAAGTAGAGTAGCAGGTTCGTTTGCCAAATCTGACCATAAGGTTTTTTTCAACTAGTACTGAAAGACCATGACTTGGGAAAGGACAAAAAAAAAAAAAAAAGAGCAAGTTAGCGTATAAAGGAGTAGCTTTTAAACCCTTTCCCAATGGAATTATTTACAGGACCACAAAGTACAAAACAGAATCAAACTGGAGCTGTTCTGGGTGAAACAAATGGAAACAGCAGATTCCCCCCCCCTTACTGGGCCCCCTCCCCATTCCTCACCAAGAAGGGCTTGAAGGCATGTTCCGGCTCTGAGGATCAGTTGGCCAAAGCTCTGGTGTAAAGGGGGGAGGGGTTTGATTGTATTGGTAATGTTTGTTTTCTTAAGCTGGATTTAAATTATTATTTTTCATACCTTTTGGTATGTCTTCAAAATGTCATTTAAAAAAAGCTCTGGTGTAGATGGTCAGGTCAAAGGGATGACTCAGAGCCCGGACACTTAAAGGAAAAACAAAACAAGTTTGCTTTGAATTATGAGTTTGGGTGAGGCTTGGGCATTGAGATTTTTTTAAGCTCCCCAGGTGATTCTCAAATGCGCAAAATTTATGAACCCATTTTAGTAGTATCTTGTTCATGCCAACATTCCAGAACTCTGAGCCTATTTTCTGGAGCACCCAGAAAGGCCCCTACTTTCTTAGGAAGCAGAATACTGGAGAGCCTACAGTTTTTCTAAAAATGCAAGACAAAGGGACAAAGCATGGGGCGCCAGGAAAGGTGCAGCTGAAAGAACAGCAAAAGCAGGCAGCAGCCTGCAGGTCCTTGGGGGTGGGTGGGGGAAGCAGGTGAGTGCTCAGAGGAAAGGTAGCTGAGTCAAGGGGGGAGATGGTAGATGAGTGCTTGGAAAGGAGAACACCTGTTAAGGCCCATGCTGGTGGCCCTGTGCCAACTGTGAAGGAAGTTAAGGTCTGCCATGCTGCAAGTATGTGACTGAGGTGCAGGGGCAGCCGCACTGAGGTCAGAGGGCAGCAGTGAAGGGCAAAGTCCTCTGGGTCATCCATTAGCTACAGGAGCAACTGTTCCGGACATCCTAAATGTGCAACGTGAATGTGGAGCAAATTCTGACTGAGTGAGGAGCAGGTATAGGCAGGAACAGAGTCCTTGACACTGGATGAGGTCAGCCTGCCCGTTGCCAAGTTTAGGAAACCACAAATCCTTTTAATAAACCATTACGTCTGTCAGGCTGACATCTCTGTAGCTCTGTTCCTCCACTGGCCTTGGCAAACCAGGACAAGGGAAAAACTCATCAGGGACTGGGTTGGGACCATCCCAAGCTGCCCCTACCCTTTCAAGGGACAGGTGACACATTCCATGGGTGGGTGAGGCTTTTGCCACGCAAACACCAACTCTGACTGTGTGGCTAGGGAATGGAGGGGTGACCCTGGTGGGGAACAGCTACCATTGATGTGCAAAAGCAATTGGATGCTTTTCCATCCCAGCAGAGGTCCGGGGAAGGGTCAGGTAGCACAGCAGCCGTGCAGCTTGGTTCTCTTAGCTTACAACACCGCCTCCTCATCCAGGATCCCAACTACAGAAAGCCCTGTAGAGAAGCAGGATGAGCCCCTCAACAAAGAGACCCGCAGTGAGCAGGAGCCCACAACATGCTAGCCCCACCCAGAACACAGACTGGACAACAGCTGATGTGGCCACAGTTGCCCTCCAGTAACAGTGGTGCCTCCCACTACTTAGCAGGGTAAGATCATTGTTCATAGAGCAGCAAACAGGGGCTGGAAGATGGCTCCAGCCCTACCCCGCCCTCTTGGCAACAGAGTTCAACCTTGACAGAAGAAAGCGAGTCATAATGAATTACATGAGGGGAAAATAGTGACCCTGGGCAGATGAACAGGCAGATGAGCAGCCAAGCGACAGGTACCTCAGGGGACTACAGCTCAGAAGACTTTGTACTGGAGTTGACGCTTGAGATGACGACGGAGAGTAGGGAACTGAGAAAACAGCGCAAAGAAAAAGGCAAAGGGAGAGGGGTGTGGCATGACACGAAAAAGTGGAGCATAATATGTTTATTCAGAAAGGTATCCACGTGTAGGTCTGGGGGGCCTGGGGTGAGAAGATGAATGTAAAGGTATATAGAACCCAGAGAAGTGAACAGTTGGATTTGCATATAAAAAAGATTTCCTGCAGTAGTGGCTACAGAGCAGGGCCCAGGCAGCAGGACAGGGCAGAGACACGAGACCAGGGCAGAGAAGGCCATGGCCTAGGTCACTGGTGTTTGGTTCTTTCTGAAAAGGAAGACATGTGGAAAGGCCACAGGATCAACTTTCCTCACCTCCTGCCAGTAGTTGTCTCTTTCTGTCCTTCCCCTCAGACCAGTTCTTGCTGGCCCCAAGGCCTCACCCCCTTTTCTCTGAGCCTGTCAGCTCTACGCTGAGGCTCGCAGGGTCAGGCTTGCCGGTAGCTGAAGAAAAGATGGGCTTGACTCCTCTGCTTTCACACAGTCCTAGGTCTCACCTTTCTCCCTGGCCTTCCCCCGTATTGCTCCACTCTCCTCTTATTTCAAGAGTCTGCCTAAGTTATCCCAACAGCCCAGAGAGGTGCTGGAGGCCAGGGGATAGTGCAAAGCACACATGCTTTGGAGTTGAGGGCAACTGGCTTCACACCCCAGCTCCAAAAATGAATGGATGTGAGCCTACATTCTCTACTTCTCCCTGTCAAACAGGGACCACACTACTAGTCAGCTGGCCGTGCTTTTGTGGGGACCCCCAAGAGGGAATGTGTGTGGAGATTTAGCACCATGCTAACACATGGCTATAGCTAGTTTTTTGCAGAGGGAGAACCTGGGGTGGCAAAAAAAAAAAAACCCATGACATGCCCAAGTTGCTGGTTATGTAGCCAAGAATGGCAAAGCCCTCCATCATGTATTAGCCTGGGTACCCAGCTACTGACTAATGAGGGGTCACTTTGGCTAGCTGCATCCCATCTAGAAGAGCAAGACTGGCAAAGGACAGGATAGTCTGTGTGAAGGTGGGCCAGACTACACAGTCCTCATGGACTGTTCACCTTGTTGTCTTGGACAAGCAGGTCTTTGTATTCCCAAAGCTCAGGATTATCTTGTAACCCCACCCGATGGGACAGTCTGACCTGGGTCACCACAGAGCCTGCCCTCAGGAATCTTGTTGTTAGAGTAGCGTCTGCCATTAACGTTAACGTAGCTGATATTATACACTGATAATAACATGTATAGCTAGCAAATAGGAGTTACTTCCCTTTTGCTTTAGAACTGTGAATTTCAAGAAGGACCTGGCAATATTATGGCGATTTGACCTTCTGACAGCATTTCAGAGCCTAGGTGAACAAAGCTTAGGTAGACCCTTCATTAGAATTCAGTTTTCTTTTAGGATAGAAGGGGAAGAGAAAAGAAAAACAAGGCTTTTGTGATGTGAGATGACTGACAAGACTCCCTTCAAGAAAGGGAGGGGAAAACAAGGAGAAAGATATAAGAGGGACTTAGGAGAGAAAGAAAGTGTCAGCCATTTTTGGAGGAGGATGAGGTCTTCCCTGGCCATGAAGGCTGAGGCAGCTTGGGACCCATGGCCTTTGGCCCAGGCTGGTAGACTTATGAGCCTTAGCAGGCATAAGCTGATAGTGTGTGCTGAAGGAGTCTAAAGAGTTTGGATATTTGAGCCTCCTGTTGCAGCTTGTCTTATCTAGTTTGATTCAGATGTTTTTGGAGAGGCTGTGAGCGAGGCCTGAGAAGATGGACCTGCTGTTGGTTCCTGTTTTACCTTGGAGTTGTGTTCTACTGCCTAAAGTTGAGAGGAGCACTGAAAGAAAAGAACAACACCAAGTCTTGGACCACGTATTTGGAGGAAGCCAGAACAGATACCAAAGGAGGAAAAGAAAATTGCCCTGCTTTGGAAAACGAGCTGGTGAACTCAGACTGATTGGACATGTGGTGAGGTGACCAGGGACTAAAATGACAATTTTGGACATGTGGTGGGGTAAGTAGGTTTTTCATGTTTATTTTGTAGCACATGTAATGGGGTAACCGTTTTTTCCCCCTTTAATTTGGCAAGTAGCAGAGATCTGAATGACAAATATAACTAGTATGTGGAAGCTTAAGGGTTCATAAGGGCTTCTGCCCCTTTTATAGCAGATTAGAAGGTAAAGGTTTTTCGCTGGTTTAGGAAAAGCTGGCAAAAGGGTTTTTCAGTAAAAAGTGTGCCCCCACCTCTCCTGATAACATTGTTAACATTGTGATATGGGAGTCTGGTCATATTTCGTCCCAGCGTGATCTTCTGTAGTTCAGTCAGCCAGCCTGACCCAGGACACCTAGAGTCCAGCTGGCCAGCTCTGCTAAGTGCCAAAGAATATGGGGTCCCAGGCAGCCTTGGTGGAAGCAGGGAACTTAAGGCCTCACACCCAGTCACTGGAATCTCACCACAAAGCTGTGCTGAGCCAGTTGTCGTTTGGTGGTCTTCATGGTATGGAGCACCCACAGCAACTCTTATCTGCTATTCAAGCAAAGGGCCTTCCGTGAGGGTTCTGGGAAACAAGGCCAAAACTCCTGAGTTATCATCAATCATTTTAATAACAGTAAATGCAGAAAACATTGTAACAGCAAAGTCTCACAGGGAGGGATAGTTCCATTCAGGGATCTTCAACCACAGAAACACCAAAGACTACAATCCTGAAAGCTAGGGACACATGTTGATGACCACTGATTGCCAAAAGTGACTGCAGAAACCATTTCCATACAATCAAGGGTTTACAGAACAAAGAACCAGATTACAAAACGCCCCCGGGTGAGTCAACTGGAAGGGAACCCAGTGCCCCGGAAACCAGCCATTTCAGGGATTATAGAGACTGGTTGGAAATCACTGGGGGTAGAGCTGTCAGGGCTGACAGGGAGGGTCAGCCCAGAGCATAACAACCCCATCTTGGGAATGAGGAATGCTGTGGGGGGGGGGGGGGCTGCATGTGCCAATGTCCTAGTGGAGAAAATTATAGGTCCACCTATCTTATTCTACCCACCACCATAACACCCATATAGATGAAGAAACTCCTTAAAACATAACATGAACTTGACATAAAAAAGAAACAAGTTTCTAAAACAATAGTTTTGCTTGAAACTTTTGTTTGTGCCATGAGTAGTGAACCAGTGTCCAGAAAACATGTCACAGATAAGAGGAAATGTAAGGGGCCAGGTTTTCCTAACGTGTTGGCTCACTCAGTATAAAGAAGTAGGAAGACTCACTCCCTCTCACAAACTCTTCGCACTTCAGAGAAGGCAGGCCAGGGCAGGGCAGGGTAGTGGCAGGGTGGCCCTTTCCCAGTCCAGGGCCTTGCCAAGGAGCAGTCAAGGACCTGCAGGAAACCCTGCTTCATGCCCACTCCTCTGGGTTGGCCAAAGCCAGCATCGCCCTTATGTCCTACAGTGTCACTCAGCTCAGCTCTTTTCTTCTCCTTCCCTTTGGTAGAAATCACAAAGAAAATCCTCTTCTTCTGAGGAGGACAGATGGTTCTGAATCAGGGAAGTCTTCTGGGCAAAGGGAGAGGGAGGAAGGGCCACCCTGTCCCTAACACCAGCACATAGGCCTGCTGTCTGCGAGAAGCTGTGCCCACTCCACAAAACTCTGAATTATCCATGTGCACAAAGAGAAAAACCTTGATGGAGGTTCCAGAAGAAGGGGTGATATGCTAGCCAGACTGCATGGTTAAGAGTACAACTGTTCCCGTAATCCTGACCACCCTACGAGCAGCTTCTGTGGATGCTGAGAAATCTGACAAAGGTTGGCATGGGAATACTACGTCCATGGCTTGTACACAGGCCGACGGAACATGTCACTGTGACTCTGGAAGGAACGGGGAGTGTGATCATCTTTGGTGTACAGACCAGATACTTGGTGGGGGCCTTGCAAGTGGGCATGGCCAACTCAGCTATTCTGAGCTGGTGCTGAGAATTGGTCAGCTGAACAGACGGTTCCTATAGGCCTAGATCCTTGGCCAATGCTACCTGGGGCCCCGAGGGAGCACTCCTTTCCCATCCTGGAAACTGTCCACTCCTACAAACACTGTCTCAGACACACTCAGAGCTTCCATGTGCTGCCAAAGAACATGTGGAAATTTGGCCAGGGTGGTTGGGGAACTGTCTTGGCACTGACAGGAAAGCCTCAGGGAGAAGTTAGGAAGCCAGGGCCCACTGGTACAGTGGCTGCCCTCCCAGGTAGGTGGCCGTGGTCAGGTCAGGTTACCACTCTCTGTGGACGTGGCTCATGGCACAGACCAGTTCAGATGCCTACGGCTCTCTGACACCTCACACACAGGCTATGACTCCTCCCAGAGCAGAGAGACTGGGCCAGCTCTACTCCTTCTACTATGTGTTTCGGAGCCAACCTGGATGCAGATGCCTGGCATCTCCCCTTCATTGTCCCCTTCCTCTGACAGTTCCAGCCTGGCCAAGCCAGGCACGTGGTTTTCACTTCTCTTTTGTCAGCAGCAGCAGCAGTACCAGTCTGGCATGGGGTGCCAAGCTCTAGCTAGGGGCAAGGTAAGCCTTTGTGGGGAAAGCTCAGACTGAATGGCAACTCCTGCTATGCCACAGAGATGGGGTGGAAGACACCTGCAATCACTGTGCCACTGTGGCATCAGGCCCCTGCCCAGGTAGCTGGCCCCCAGCTGAGGTATAGTTATCTGCCTGCAGTGACTCCATGTTGTGGGAGAGGACAGGATGAGCTCCAGAGCCTCCTCCTGTAACTCCTTTCCAATCTTTCCTTTCATAAAGAAGTCAAGGGCTGGGGAGGCCACACACATTTCCTCATCAGCTATTGCCATAGGTGGACAGGATAAACGCAGCCATTCAAGAGCTGCCCTTTCTGAAGGGCAACCATGGTATGAGAGGCACTAAGAAGAGCTTGGCTGAGCCCTGAAAGACAGCTAAAAGTGAAGGTTACACACTGCCAGAAACTCATGGGAGGGAAAATGCTCAGTGTTCTCACTCCTGCTTCCCCACACCACAGGGGAGGATGGCCTCACTGCACGCAGGTCTGTGGTCCCTCCTACAGTTGCGTCAGTGGGTTTCAGCTTGTCTGGTGACATGTCCAAGCATTGCTTCTGTCTCCTATGGGTCCTCCGCTAAAATCATGATCACTGAGCCAGAGATGCTCCATCAAGTCTAATACACTACTCACACCTGTAATACTGGAACTGCTCCAGGGCAACTGGGGGTCTAGAGTGGCAGACGAGAGGGGAGACTGATTGGAGGTGGTCACTGAGTCATCTTTTCTGTCCTTAAGCAAATCTGTTCTAAGAACCAACAAGGCATAGCGTACCCCTGCCATGGCCACGCTGCCTGAGGTCCAATCATGACTGAACTTATCTTTCAACAAATCTTCCTTCAGAGCACTCAAATCTCCACCGTGGATAAATGATTCCTTGGTACCTGCCTTTCAATCTAGACATGGGCTTTGGGGGTGGGCCAGGTGTGGGCCTGAACTCTACAGCACCGAGTCTGGCCCCAGAGACCACGTTGGCTTTGAGGGAAAACAGTGCTAGCAGTGGCTATATCTTCCCTAACCCAGGAATGATGACAGATCCACTGTAGATAAAATGCTCTACAGGAGCTCCCCCAGAATCAGACCCTGATAACAAGGATTTTCCAAATTCAAGCATCCAAAAACAAATGATTCAACAACCCCCTCCCCCCCAAAAAAGCAAAAAAAAAAAAAAAAAAAAAAAAAACCCAAAAGAGAAACAAACAAAAACAACCACCCTAACTCCAGCTTGTCCTTCCTTACAGCTGCCTTTTAAGAGAACGTTGGAGGGGTACTCCAGATTGAAATGCCATCTATCATCAACATTAAATTAAAATGGAGCATATGATTCAAATCGCAGTTTTGTCAAGTTACCACTTCTGTTGATGAATTTCTACACTCACTGCTGATTGGGAGATGTGTCAGTTCTCAGTTGGCATAGGCAGAATTAAGCCGGAGTCCTGCCCCAGTATTAGTTGTGGACATTTGAACTTGGTTCACTTTGGACTCACCATGGCAACAGCTTACCCACCCCCCTCAATATAATGTGGTCCTTGGGTCGGGTAGCGCCTCCACCTCCTACCCCAAGCAGCATCCTGGAGGGAAAGGCTGGTTGGCTGCTTGCTCTGAGTCATAGGACACCAGTGGGAAGATCTGGCCAGTTCTGTTTTGGCCATGAGCT
Organism: Uropsilus gracilis; assembly: GCA_004024945.1. NCBI lineage: Eukaryota > Metazoa > Chordata > Mammalia > Eulipotyphla > Talpidae > Uropsilus > Uropsilus gracilis. The sequence continues at coordinate 136,003 of PVHY01000802.1, forward strand.
AGGAAATCCCTTGGCTCTCCACTTGCCGCTGGTATAGAAACAAGGCTTCAATCCCCTTACAGCAGGGGTTGTGCTGGAGATAAAAGGGGACCCTAGCAGGAGCCTGGAGGTCCCTGGCAGTGGAGAAGTGAAACACAACCCAATTTCATCACTTCGATGCGAAAAGAACGACTGCTTGTTGTTCCTTTCCTCCTCAACCAGCTGTTGTTAAAGCACCAACAAGCAGAATGAAAGAGACGCTGACTACCATCTCCCCAAGTAAGGCCACTAGGAGCAGGGAGATGGAGGCAGAGGGGAGGAGGACCAAGCTAGCCCTCAGGACTATACCCCAGATGCAAGATATCCCGGGGGGAAGAGTTGGGTGGGTTGTGGGAAAAGAATGGTGGAAGGAAGAGACAAAGAAGAAGAAAAGAAGAAATACACCAAATATCCTACTGCCCTCCCATGATTCCATCAAGAACTAGGTGTTCCTCCAAGTCAAGTCAGGACTTGTTTCCTCAGGGAGAGAGAAAAAAAAACAAAAACAAAAACAAGCACCTTCAGTCTATTTTCTTGGCTGGAAGCCGAAGCAAATCTAGCAGATATTTACACAAGGGCCCGGCCATGTATGAGAACAGGATGACCAGCTTCCCGTGTGTCATGGTCATGAGAGTCTGGTGTCCCGAGGCCCAGATGCGATACCAGGGGCCGTAGAATGGGTCTGAGATGGCCGGACACAGCATGTTGTTCAAATTCACTTCGGTGACCTGCAGGGACAAGGGAGGTAGAGTGAGCGTTCACCATCCTTGGGCTTTCTCTGGCTTCTGCCAGTTCAGC
>PVHY01000802.1:136918-193748 GCA_004024945.1 Uropsilus gracilis
AAGAGGTGGTGTCATCTGGCGGGAAGACCTTTGGGTTTTGCTCAGTCTTGCCTTCTTGGGGGGGGGGGGGGGGCTCAGAGCCCACTGCCGTTCCTAAGCATATACTGTGTGCCTTGTTCTTGGAGAGGTGTTATGGGCTAAAGAGAGTGGCCAAAGGCCTGGTCCCTGCCTCCATGTAGCTGGCAACCACTCAATTTGGGGTGATCAGTCTAACTACATCTGATCACAGACCGGACGGTGCTCCCCAGGTTTCCCCACCATGAGATCCGAGGACGGTACAGAATGGGGTTGAGTCCACAGAGAAGATTTCATGAGGGAAGTGGCACCTGAATGGACTCATGGAGAATGGGTGGGTGTCATGGTGATGAATGGGGTGAGCACAGCCTTCCTTAGGTAGGGCCTGAGCCAGGAGGTGGGGCTGAGCATGGTATGTATGGCAGCATGAGGACACTGGCTCCTCTGGAATCAAGGGATCCCAGTGGAGAGCAGTGAGGAAAAGGGTGTGAAGGTCATACTGCTTCCTCCCTAGAGCTCAGGAGCCATTCACACCACTGGCAAGGAGTTCAAATTACTCACCAGCCAAAACAGAGCAGAGTAATACGCCAAAGGGGGGAAGAGAAACTGACCATTTCTACAGGCACTGGTGACATCAGTTACATGCCTCCGTCTAGCTTGGTCTCACAAGGCTCCACGTGGCGGCTAAGGCTACATTCACGCTGCTTCGACACCAAATGGGTCATGCCACTTCTACCCTTGACAGCCGCAGCACCCGCCTTCCAGAGCCCTTCACATCCATCCATTCACGTTCAAGACAAGCCTCACCAACTCTCGGGAGGTTGGGGATTTCACACCATGCCACAGGAGCGAGGCGAGCTTTCTGCCCTCCAGGGTGAAGTGACTCGGAGCAGTGGCAGCACCAGGACATAAACTTTTGGTTCCTAGTCGCAGCCCAAGGCCTTTGTATTCGCTTTGCCACTGACATGTCCATGCACTCAGCAATTGTGGGCTCTAGATAATTCAACTACTGAGACCAGCCAATGTCCACTCTCCAGGCAATTCTGAACACCCCAGAAAGCCATGGATTCTCAAACATACCATCCTTCCACTGGTCACACAGCTCAAGGCCTGGAAACAGGCCCAGAATAAGCCCAAACTCAGACACTCTCCCAGGGCCAGGGCCAGGGTGAGGATCCTACCTCCCCGCGGGGACCACAGCAAACCACTCTCCAACCCAAGTGGTCATGGGTGAAGGGCAACCTTGCCTCCCCAGGGATGAAAGCAACAGTTATTGCTGAAGGACTCCAAAAACTCGGAGAGGCCAAGGCTACGGATATAAATCATCAACCCAGACACAACAACCAGACATCCTGGCCTTTGGCATCTTGTATTTTTCAAAACAAAATGATACACCAGCACCAAGCAGGCTTATCGAGATTTATAGAGAGCTCCAACAGAGGGGAGAGAACCAAACTTACCAGGCCCAAGATCTGCAAGACGCTGAAGTGGTAAAAGAACATGAGGCCAGTTGAGAGAAGGGCCCACTGGAAACTGCTGAGAGGCTCTGGAGTGTAAGCACCTGGGGAGGAAAGGGAAGGTGAAACAGTGACCCATTTTGATGAACCACCTTCTCCCCCTTTGCCCCACAAGGGTACCGGTGCCACCTGCCTGACAACACCCCTTTGGTGGCTCTGCGACAGTTACTCAACAGAATGCCTGTTGACTAGTTAGACTCCATCAATCCCTTCTGACCTCTGTACTTCCCCGGGGTCACTACAAAGAGACTTTCATGTCCTTCCACTTCCATGTACTTCCTGGGGCCATTACAAAGAGACCTGTTTGATTGGAACAGTAGTAAGTACTCATTGAAGGAAATTTAGAAAGTGTTAAAAGCAGAAACAAGATGGAAAGAAAGGAAGACACACATGTTCGGCACTCTACAACTCAAACGGAACCACAGCTAGCACACAGGCATATCTCCTTGGTTGCATTTTCTCCATGTCTCAGGAGTTTGTCTTTCCTTGGCTTAATATTTTTATTTTCTCAAATTGTATTAATTTGCTAATCATGCACATAACTATATAAATTTGGAGATACACCTCTACCGATGACATTCTTTGCATACTCCTCTGCCAAAGCTCCTGGGCAAATATCTGATCCCCTTCGTTCCCCTACTTCCTCCTCCCACTCCCTTCTTTTCTTTCTTTTTAAGCTTACAACTGGAATCTTACTAGGTATGTGTATCTGTAATCATAACTTCAGGATTATAGAGCCATAATCTCCACATTGCTTTTTATCATTTCCAGTATTTTAAAGACAAATAACACTGAGGAATAGACAAGTGCGGCATGGTGGTTAAGAATGTTTACTCTGACATCACACAGATCTGGCTTCAAATTGGGATTCAACCATGTCTTTGATATACATGAGCCTGGAAAAGTCACTCCCTGGATCTCGGTTTACTTGCCTGTAAAGATGGAATCACAGTCCTGCCTACCACTTACATTAGTTGTCATGAGAAGCAAAGTAAAGTGTCATGAGAGCTATTGGTAAGGGCACAACGTACATCAGATGCCACTGTTGCCGCATGAGCATTATTTAAGTAAGCAGAGAATGCACCATAGCCAATGGCTGTGCCACATCCCAACAGCCAGAAACCTCCCTTGCCCCAAAGAACGAGAACGATCCCTATTCATACTGGGAAGTCCCATTCCAGCTGGCTTGGATTTGCTCCACAGCTGGTAGTGTAGCAGCACTTACAGTATGTTGTGGGTGTCGCTCTGAATGGGACTTGGGAGGAGGCTCCAGAATGAAAGTCATCTGGTGCCATCCACCCCAAGCAAATAGGTGGCTCTATCACATTCTGAAGTAGTCTTTGCTTAACTCAGTCTTTCACTGACAAGTTCATGCATCATTATTAGATATCTATGGTATTCCAAGCCTTGTGTCAAGCTTTGGGGCTAGGAAGATAAAAAGCTAAGCTCCAAAGGGACTCAAACTCACAGGTTGGAAGGGGAGGTAGACAAGCCATACAACTATCAGAACTTGGTGTGACTAGTGCAAAGACCAAGGTCTACACTACATATTATGGGAGAACAGGACAGTTATCAGCTTGGGGTGGGGAGGTGGGGAATCACGGGCTCCTTCTTGGTGGAGGAGCATGAGGCAATATTCTGAAGGACAAGAGAGACTTAAGGCATTCCAGAGCAGCAGCTGGCATGAAAGTAGACATGTGTGGGAATGAGGCCACAGAGAAGCCAGAGTTTGAGGTAGGAGAGCTTGTCATGGGGTCGCAAGGATAAACAAGACGCAGAGAGTGGCAGGTCTCCTCTAAGCTGGGGCACAGTAACTTAGGGGCCATGCTGAGGACTTCAGGCCTCATCCCATGCTACAGAGTCATAAGCCCAAATGCCTCGAGTCTGAGGCAGGTAACTGGAAACAGGGGAGAGGCCAGGGTCTAAGAGCTGCATATTGGACAACTGGAAAGTCCTCCTAAAGAGGGTGACTCACACTCGGTTCCATCCAGTCATCCTCTGCCCTGCAGAGACCTGGGTCCAGTGTTGCCAATTTCTTTTTTTCTTCACTTTTAGAACAGAAGCCAGAAATACAATTTTTCATGCAGAATTTCCTGATTTTTAAATGTCAGCGAATAATTCAATATGTTTAAGAATGCTCAGTGACCCAAGCAAAATCCATCTTTTGCATGGATTTCAGCCTGTGGGTGGTGAGCCAGAGAACAGTGGAAGGTTTGAAGGAGGACAGTGAAAAGAGCAGAACTGTGCTGGGGAAAGACTACCCCAACAAGGGGTGGGGATGGACTGTGGTAGACTGAGTCAGGGCAGGAAGACAGATGGCCTCAGTGTGCAAGGACAGGAAAGAAAGCCTTGGAAATTCACAGGAATTAGAGAAAAGAAGAAACAAAGTACAAATCGGGGGGGGAAGCCAAGTGTGGTGGTGCACACCTACTGTCCAAACGGTGGGAGGCAAGAGACTTGGGTTCACTTGAGTTTGTGAGTTTGAGACTACCGCAGGCAACATAGTGAGACCTGATCTCAAAAAAGCAGCTGGGTACTGTGGCGGGCGCCTGTAATCCCAGCTACCTGGGAGGCTGAGGTTGGGGCTCGCTTGAGTCCATGGTAACCCTGGGCAATATGAGACCTAATCTCAAAAAAAAAAAAAAAAATCAGGGGGAAGACTGGATGTTGGTGAGGAAGGGTGAGGAAGGATCTAGAGAGAACCACAAAGGTCTAGCGTAGGCCTCATAGGTTGATGGTACCTTTTATTGCAATGGAGGAGACAGGAAGAGACAGACTGGGGTAATATTTACAGTATAATGGGACCAATTTAGACATGCTAGAATTGAGATGCCTGTGGAATAGCCAAGTGGAAATGTCTCTCGGGGGGTTGGATGCAGTCTGGGAAATGCAGTGTGACAGGTGACTGTGGACACACTGAGGCCCAGCAGATGCAGGCTTTCAAAACCCTGCTCTTGTTCTGGCTCTGTTGCTTAGCAACTGCTGGGCCCTGAGCAAGTCTCAGTACCTTCTGAACTCAGTTTCACTCATCCATAAAATGGGACGCCATGCCCAAGTTTGTTGTATAGATGAAATGAGCTGATTGAATTAACTTATGCTGTATCTGAGATTTAAGAAACACTGACCATTTTTACTATTGAATCACAAATTTAAACAGTGAGGGGCCAAATGTCCAAATGTAGGTGTCACTGGTACATAGTGGTTATGAAAGGCACAAAAGCATATGTGGCCCCAGGCAGGAAGAAGGCTGGATGCAGAACACCAAGAACACCTTGGGATGTTGCCATGCGGGTGAAGAGAGAAGAGGAGGGAGATGGGAGACTGAAGCCCATGTGAGTAAGAAAACTCGAGCACATCCACCGCCTTCTTCCATTTAATAGATGGAGAAACTGAGGCTGGGAAGCAAGCCAGGCTAAGTCACAAAAACATTGCCCTGGGCTCTCAAACACTACGAGGAGAGTCAGCACTGAAAGTTCCTGTTGTCACTTGTCCAGGTCTCCATCACCCCGAGTTGTACCCTCTCTTTCTTTGTCTACCCATCTAGAAAAGAACATCTCAGGGTTAAGGACCATGTGAGCCTGGTCTCTGTGCTGTTAGCCTCGAGCACAGTGCCTGATTTGTGGAAAGCAGTGGGCGGTGCACTTACACTTTGTGTACTTTCCCATCTGCTGAATGTGTGGCAACTGGGAACCGCTACCACCCTGGCTGCCAGGGACAGATAGGGAAAGAGAGAACCAAAGGACCTGGAGGACAGAGCTTAGGCTGGGTCTTCCTGCACTCTTGAGCTCCTGAGCCCTTTCTACAGGGGGCCGCCTCTCCAGCCTACTTCGCTCCCCCTGGTGGCCGCTGGACAGTAGTGACAGACCTCCGGGCCAGGTGGAGACTGCCAGGAAAGGAAGTCAGGGAAGGGGCCTCAGGCAGCAGGCAGCTCAGCAGCCACAGACCTGGGCACAGCTGGGAGGAAGCTTTGACCTTGGGCAACCTGTCCATCATATTGTTTCTTCCCTACCACCCTGCCCTCAAGCCCCTGGCCTTGTTCAGTCCTATGGTATAGGGGAAAGGAACACCCCAATGCTTCCTGGGTCATGTTTTCCAGTGCCCTACTGCCTCTCCCCCTAACTTCCTCCTTAGTACTATTCATTCTGTGTTGCAACATCCTTCTACGTCACCCTGTTAGTTCTCTGAAGCACCTCTTCACCTCCAGGAGCTAGTACACAGTAGGCACTGAATAAACAATCACTGCCTGGGCAAATGAATGGTACAGACTTTCTGGAAAAATCATAGGACTATAACCCTTTGGCTCAATATGACTACTTTGAGGACTACCACCAAATACCTAAAAGGCTCAACAAACCGCCCTTATTTATACAATGTTTGTCACACCTGCGCTACCTATACCATTGAGAAACTGGAAACAAACCAAATGGGCAGATAAGTTGAGTAAACCATAGCACCTCAAGGTTGTGCAACAGCCCACTGCCATTCAAATGACAACCAGACAAACTGCGTGCCCGTGTGGCAAAGCCCCTGGCTAGTAGTGGCAAGTATGAAAGACCTGATACCAAACAAAATACCGAAGAAGTAAGATAGTGGTTCAGAGCCAGGACCTGTGGGTCTTGCATCTGAACACTGTCTCTGTCACTGCCTATATGACTGGCCTGGGGAAAACTGCCCTGCCACTTTAAGCCTACTGTCCCACACACAGACAGGAGGTGGTACCTCTAGAGGCTGCTGAGTAGAGTAAGAGATACAGAAAAGTAAATACAGCAGCTTGGCTGGCACACAGATGGCAGCTGCTATTTTTATCATGGCAACCACAACCACCTCATAAAAGACTGGAAAATCTCATCAAAGACTGGAAGAAGATGGGGGTGGGGGAGCTTGTAAAGAGGCAATCTTCTCTCTGAAGGGGAACTTTGACTCCAGTTTTCTCTGCCTTTTCACTGTTGTTAGCTCTTTTCACTGCAAAGATGATCAAATACTCAATTTCTTTGAAAAATAAAAAAGGGAAGCACCCTAAGAACAGATGAGCCAGTCTACATACACAAATGCAAATTGTATGCAAGTGCACATCATTCCTCTTTTTTCTGTATACCTGCATGTGGCCCTTGGGATAATCCTAGTGAAAAACCAGTTTTCTTCTAAAGGAAAATAGAAACTTAAGCACTTTCAGAAAAATTAAACACATAAAACATTTTTTCCTACTTTAAGAAAAAATGTGACATTTTCTACTAGCTTCTTCTATCCCAGGAGGATAGAAGTATTTCAGCTCTGAAGGTAGGAGGAAACCAAGATAATAGCTTTTTCTGAAATCGATTTCTGCCAGAGGGAAACTTTATGAGCGCTGGGAAAGGAGTCAATTGTACCACCAGCTGCAAAGACACTTCCCCAGAGGCCTCCCCCTGGCCCTTTCTCTCATACTACGTTCCCACCCAGGAAGGACTTAGGCCATGGAGATGAGACTGGGCAGGGTGACATCCATTCTCCAATCTTTTCCTGCTCCCATTCATTTCTACACGGCCCACACAGCACCAGCCACGTGCACACTGAACACCAGACTCTGCGCAACCAGACTCTTTATCTGGGGATAAAGAGGCAAAGGCGGCCTATGCTCGGGAACACTAACCCACAGCTTCCGATGGACACGGAGACGTTGTAATAAGGGAAGTTCGGTCAGTAAAAGGGACACTGAGGAGAGGAAGCTGAAAGAGATGCCAGTGGAGGTGAGCTATAAAGAACAGAAGTTGGGGAAGGAGCTTGAAGAAGGATAGATGTTCCGGGCTGAGAATACCACCTGAGAAAAGCCTGGAGGCACAAGGGGCAGGCTAGCTGCACATGATTGTAAGCATGTCTCTGTGACTGGAGCATGAAAAGGGAAGTAGACATGTGCAAGAGGTGAGGATGGAGAGACAGAGAAGCGGGCTCAGGTCGTGAAGAGCCTGCTTCCATAGCAGAGAAGTTGGCTTTGACCCTACACAATGAGGAGCCACAGAGAGGTTTTTAAGGAGGGAGAAAGGGGGGGGGGGGTAGTGATGGTGGGTCACGGTCAGATTCCCTTTTCAGCTAACTAGGCTGTTTTGACAGCAGTGCAGATGATAGCTGGAGAAGGATGAGCCCAGAGGCCCACTCAGGTACTGCTTCGTTGCTATAGATAACTCAGTGATTTGTTGGAGCTGAAGGAGTCATCTAGGGTGACTTCTAAGTCAATGACTTCAGTAACTCAGAGGATCTGATTCAGGGGAGAGATGAGTTCAGTTTGGGCCATGCTGACACTGAATGCTTATAGGTATTTAAGCAGATATCTCCAATAAGCTGGGGGAACCCAGGTCTAGAGCTCAGGGGATGGGGATGGCTGAGAAACAGAGCTTGGGGTGTGGATAACCTCAGTGAAGTGTTCATAGAATGTGAATAGAGGACCAAGGAAACAAGGGTTTCCATAAGCAGATCCATTAAAAAAAAAAAAGCTTAAAGTCAAGATTAAAGGTTACCAATAGCCATACTGGTAATTTATTTATTTAAATAAATTAAAAGTAAGATTAGATATTCAGTTCCTCAGCCACACTTCAAGTGCTCAATAACCCCATGTGATTAATGACTACCATGTTGGACCAGAACATTCCATCATTACAGAAAATTCCCCTGAGAAAATACTTCTCTGGGGAGGTACAGTAAAAACAAGCATTTCCACTGGGTTTTGCAATTACATGCTGATTATTGCTAATCTTTGCTATTGCAATACCAGAAAACTAGCCATGGCGGAGCAGGGTGGTAAAGGTAAAGTTTTCCAGGTGTACAAGTTAAGGAGGGGAAGTCCAGAAAAAGGGAACAGAATATGCAAAGTCACAGAGAAATCTGTAGTCAAATTTCCAAGATTGTCAATCATCTGTCTGAATGCCTCCTTCAATCTTCTGCTCTTGCCCAACCTACCACTCCTCGAAGGGGCCTTTTCTTCATCTCTAGCCCTGTAAAGGCTTTTTTTTCCTTTGGCACATGTAGATAGATTAGATAACTCTCTTAGGCATTGCTGTTTCCAGACCACTGGCCCTCCTTTCTCCCTCAAAACCCACATCCACACTGCACCATCCGCTAATTTTCCATTCTATAGTCAATGGGTCAGTCACATGGGCCTCAGTATTACTCAAAGATATGAGTGGAACCCTCTCTAAAACAGTATCATCATATTTCTTGATAACTCCAACATATCCCTAGATGAACCTTCCCATAGAAGCCTGGTCTCTCAGTTCCTTGGCCTTTGGGTTCTCTTCAATGATCCTGTCTCCATTGTATCACAGCTACTTCTCAAAATCACATCTGAGACCTTATAAAGATGGATGTCTGCAGCCCCCATAATCTCAAATTCAAGTGTTTCTTCTTCAATCACCACTTTTATCTTTCTAACCTATTCGCTCTAAGTCCCAACACATCTTTGACCCCAAAAAGATCATATTCACTGTTCCTGCCATTGTTTTGTTGCTCCTTATGGCTCCTTCCTGCCTCCTTAATTTCCAAAAGACCATCATTCTGATTTTCCCTGATGTACACCTCAACACTGGTTGTTTCTCTCAATATCATGTCAATCTTGAATAAAACCCAGTCCTGGCTGAACCCTAATCCCCTTCTCATCCTTGCTTGTACCTACACAGCTGAACATGGCTGGGAAAAAATAGTGCTGACTCTTCTCACTCCAAACTTCTGATCACAAGTCCTGAATGCATCTTTCACCCTGCCACGCAATTACACCCTACCTCCCGGGCCAGTCTCTCTCTCACTCTCAGGCCACAATTTAGCATTTCCTCTCCTCTCAGATCTTTAATACCTCCTTCCCACCCTAACTCTTGAGCAATGACCTTGATTCCCACTTTACTGGGAAAAGAGGGACTCAAACAAAAACGTTACCATTTCTCATGACCACATCTAACCACCTGTATACATCAGTGCCCAATATTCTCTGTCCTCACCCCCATTATCTTGGATGAGCTGCACAGGATCCAGTCTTTCCCACTATATCCAGATCCTGCTCGCGCTCACCCACGCAATCATCACTTCAGCAACTGTTTCCTCTTTGCTCTTATGTCAACGATTTCTTCTTCTTGCCTATCTTATTCCCATTAGCACATAAACTAAATGTACTATAATAGCTCCATTCTAAAACAAACTTGACCTCACTTCCCCCTGCAACCATTTTGCTTCTCTGTTCCCTTTCACAGCAAAACTCCTTTAAAAGAACTGTCTATACTTCTGCTGTTCAACATGGCAGCTACCGATCATGCTCAAGGCTCATTGTGCCATTGAGATCTGGCTAGTTTAAATTAGGATGAGCTACTAGAGTAAAATGTACACTGGATTTGACGGGGTATAAAATATCTTGGCAATTATCTTATATTGATGATACTGAAATGATGTTTTAGATATACTAGGTTGGATAAGATACATAAAGTATATATTATTAAAGTCAATAATTTCACCTGTTATTTTTACCCCTCAGAATGTGACTACTAGGAATTTTGGAATTACATATGTGGCTCACCTATTTTTATTAAACAGCATTTTGTCTATATGCTCCGGCTACAATTCCGCTCTCATCAGCGTCACCAATGACCTTTGCATTGCTAAGTCCACTGGTCAGTTCTCAGGCCTCATCCTACATATTCTTTCATTCTTAAAACACCCTTTGTTTGCCCTCTGGGACAATGCTCTCCCTTAATTCTCCTTCTGTCTTATGCTTGCTTCTTCTCAATCTTTTACTGGTTCATCCTCATCTCTCTGAAACCTAAATGATGAAAAGGGTCACACTGTGGAACTCAGAGCTTTTTTCTCTTCTCTATATAGATGATCCCTGTCTTAAATAGTTTGACTTACAATTTTCCAGCTAGCTTTGTGGTGGTGTGAACATGATTAGCATTCAGTAGAACTGCACTTCAAATTTTGAACTTTTGTTTTTTCCCAGGTTAGTTATATGCTGTGTGACACCCTGTTGTGATCCTGGGCAGAGGCAGTGAGCCACAGCTACCAGCCAGCCACATCTCATGAAGATAAACAACCAATACTCTGCCGTGTACTGTGTTGTCAGCATTTTCAATTGAACAGTATTTTCAATTTACACTTGGTTTATCATGATGTAACCTATGTTGAGAAAGATCTGTACTTTCACCTACCAGGTGATTTCAACCAATTCTGTGACTTGAGTATGATCTACATGCTAATGAGTCCAGAACGCATACCTCAGTCCAAGAGTCCAACTGCAGCCTAACCAACATCTAGACTTAGATAGCCAGGGGGCACTTCAAATTTCTGATCTAGGCTCCGGCACTAGATCATTACAGTAATGCTCTCAGTGAATCACACCCCTTCCCCCAGCATCTACATGCTTAAGTATTCCTAATTTGACCATGTGGCCCAATATGGCTCAGCAGGACATTGTCAAAAAGATGCAGTCAGAGGCCTGATAAGCACTTGTGCCCTGGGGTTTGCCCTCTTGGAATGCTGCCCTGAGACCCCCATGCCATGTTGATGGTGAGGCCTAGTCACCTCAGCTGTCCCAGATGAACCCTATGAAGACCAGTAAAAAAATAGCTTAGGATGCCACAGAAAAAAAGCCATAGATTGAATGGCTTAAACAACAGACATGTATTTCTTCACAATTCTGGAGGCTAAATAGTCCAAGATCAAGGTGCTGGCAGATTCACGGTCTAATGAGAGCCTAGCTACAACCACATATAGTAGGAGGGGCGAGGGAGCTCTCTGGCCTCTTCTTCTACAGGCACTAAGCCCATTCACAAGGACCTCCCCTTCAGGACCTCATCCAGCCCCAATTACCTCTCAAAGATCCCCATCTCCAATTACTATTGCATCGGGGTTAAGAGTTCAACCTATGAATTTTGGAGGGGCCACACAATATTCAATCCATAACAAAGAACATCCCAGTCAACCCACACAATTGTGAGAAAAAAAGATGTCATTGTTTTAAACCACTAAATTCCAAGAATGATTCTTACATAGTAACAGATACCTGAAAGGGAATTTCCTTTCCCCTGCCCCTAAAAGGGTAAGAAGCAAGCACGAAAACCTCTCTTCTCTTCTCCTAGTCTGTCTTATCTTAGTATATGGTCATCCATCATAGTTATTTAGAACAAAAATCTTAGCATCATCCTTTACCCCTCTCTTTTCTCTCACATCTCACATCTACTCATCAGCAAATCCTGTTGGCTGCACTTTTAGTATGTATCCAGAATCCTACGACCCAGAATGCACAGAGCAAGGACCCCGAGCAGGCAAAGAATCCAAGCCTGATCTGTGCAGATGAAACCCCTCTGGGTCTCAACATCCCTCTGTTGAGGAAATTCCAGGTCCCCTGTGAAGTATAGTTGCATTGTAGGAATAGGACAGCTAAAGGAGCACAGGGTCACTCTACGGAAAAAGCTGCTGAAAAAAAGCACAATACGGTATCTCATAGAAGCTAGGTAGTATTAACAGGATCTCTGACAAGTTGCAGCAGTTGAGGGGGCCAATATTTGGATCATGCAGGCAATGAGACTTAATCTTGTGTAACAGAATCTGAGTGGGGTGCCTCTCTCAAACTTGCACAGGCCTCCAGATTCCCTGCAGGGTCTTTTAAAAGGCAGCATGCTAGGTCCCACTACAGAGGTCCTGACTCAGAAGGTCTGGGGCAGGACCTAGAAGCCGGGATCTGAGAGAATTCACATATCTAACAGTTTCTGTGGTCAGGCTGCTGTTGTTCCAGAGACCACACACTTTGAGAACCCTTGTCCTACAGAACTTATGAAAATGCAGATTCCTGGGCCCTGCCTCAAAGACGTGAATCTAGATCTAGGTGGGTCCAGGAATGTCCATTTCAGGAACAAGCACCTCAGGGGTTCTCTGACCCTGCAGGAGAAACTGACTTAGTGGGAATCCTAGAGGGGGAAGAGGTACCAGGAGACCTTTGGAAAGTCACCCTCAGGGGGGTGTCCCAATCTGACTGGGTGAGCAGAGCGGTGTCTCCAGGAAACTGGTAAAATTAAGGTGGGAAATGCTTAATACCTTGCTTAAACAGAGCACACCTGAGCCCTAATTACCTCCTCCTTTGCCAGGAAATCCCCCAGTCTTCAGAAATTCACTGATCCAACCTGTTGTACAAGGCTCAGCTCTTAGCTACCTATTCAAACTCCCCAGTTTTTCCTTAACCCACTAACCTTCACGGAGAGCCTTCATAATTTGTCATGTCTCTAATCCTTTCCCCTGGCTAAGTAGAACTGGGAGGCCTGTGAATGTGAACTTTCCCAGCGCCCTGCCCTTAGCCGGAAGGGCAATGGGTTAATCTGACTGGGGTAGCTCTCACATCCTAAAACCAAGAGCCAATAGGCACATCCAATAGGGTCTTGGGAGCACTTTTCTTACTGCCCTGGGCCAGAGCACTAGCTCTAACTGCCCCAGGCACTAGCATTGTGCTGTATCCCAAGCTCACCCTCAAGGAGATAAGCTTAAAACCCACTCAGGGAGAAGTGCTTGGTCTGGATCAAAATTGGGGTCCTGATACCCTGGTTTCTGGAAATGTCCCCAAGGGGTATCTGAATTGTCTGTATTTCCAAACCTCAAAAGCCTACAGGAGTACACAGTTCCCCTATTTTGAAGCAAGTGCTCCCTCTAGTGAAATAGAAGGGGATTTCCAAGCAGCCTGGAGGCAGGATTTATTAACACTGCTGGTACTAGGCAGAAGGGTGGGGGTGATTCCCTCCTACTCCCCTCACCTCCTTCACACCACCCCCCCACACACACAGCCTGAGGACAAAGACAAACCCCTTCTCAGAAGAAGGTTTCAAATGCCTAAAATAAAAGACAAAGGCTTACAAAAGAAGTCAGTGATATTAAAACATAGTTATCAAAATATTTAAACAGATTTGTAACATAGTACTACTTTTGGGTTTCTTCACTAATGCGTTTAATAGTAAGATCTAGCAGCAGGTCTACCACCCACTATAATTTCAAAGTAGTGAGGTGCACAAACAGTATTCAGGAATGTGTGCAACCACTGTGATGGGACAGGAAGCCACCTGATTGCTACTGGCAACGAAGGCCCAGGTATGGTTGACACGGCCAGATTAGACATGTATCCATCCAAGCTGACAGACCCTTTACTTCCTATTTGTGGATCCCAGGTAAGAAACCCTGCCAAAATAAAAACCACCACAGCCCACCCATCCTTGTTCAAAAATAAAATGAAAACCCAGCAAGGATGGAAGAAGGGAAGTTCCCAGGGAGAGAGCTGTGTCACCAGTCCCATACAACCTTAGCACTGAGTGAGCTCCCTGATCCCCATCTGGGCTGAAAGCCCTTCTCCTGAGGACACTGTTCCATTTCTCTTGTTTCTCCCCTGCTGTTTATTCCTTGTCATCCTTCCACTCTAACAGCAAATTTTCTTGGGAGAGAGGGAGTTGAAGGTGCCCCTTGTGACCCTCCCCCCTTACTCTTACTCTTTTCTCTCCTTTCAAGCTCAGCTCTTCCTTGTCACAGGTCACCCTTTGCTGTCAAGGTCACTATCAAATTCATCACTTGGTATCACCTGACTTACTGTCCACCTTTTCATATGAGGCCTTTACCTGCCAGCATTCTCGGGGTTTTCAACATCCATGGGGTGGAGTGGGGTCTCCCTGCCCACATCTGAACCTCATGGCTTCTTAAATCTCAGCTCTACAGATCTGCATCCCTTTTCTACATCACCATCCACAAGAGGCTTATAAGTCGCCCCCCCCCCAACTCAGGACAATAACCTCCCAGAGTGCTCACTCTTACATCTCATGCTTACAGACCCTCCTTGTGACCTGTGATCCGCTGAGGCCCCTTCCCTTCTCTGTGGATCTCCTCCTTGTTCTTCAGCTCTCCTCACATCACTTCCTTCCATAATAGCTTGGACCGCTTGACCAAGTGCTTGAACTCTCACACAGGTTCCCTCAATTTCCCTGGTCAGGGCATTGGGGCAGGGTCAGAGGGGATTCTATTCCTCTCTGTTGCACGTCTGCCTGCCCCTAAGTGACAGACACTAGTTATGAGCACTTTACCTACATTAACCCATATACTGTTCATGACCACCCTTTCGGGAAGTACTGCTGTTATTCTTATTTTACCAGATGAGGAAACTAAAGCACAGAGAAGGAACATGGTCCAGGTCACACAGCTAGGGAGTAAAAGCCCCCCAGGACTTCAAAGCAGGGATTTCAAAGCAGGGAGTCTAGCTGCACAGAGAAGGAACATGGCCCAAGTCACACATCTAGGGAGTGACAGTTCCCCAGGACTTCAAAGCAGGGAGTCTAGCTACACATCTCAAAAGAAGTTGTCTTTTGGTGCAGCCAGGCCGTTCATCTTCCTCTCTAACTTCTCAGAACCTTTGACTAGATGAGAAATAAGTTCAGGCTCGCTCTACAGACTTGGCCACCTTAGATTCTCAGGGGAGGGGGCAGGAGGAAGCACAAAGTGGCAAGGCCTAATCAGAGGTAATGGACACTGGAGATATAAGGTGCCTTCTTAGTAATAAAGTGGCATGCGCTTTCCCATTCTGCTGTTGTTCTTTGGATGACCTGTCCTTGGTTGGCAATCTGGACAGCACAAAGTATATAGCAGAATGAACACAATTCTCTCCTAAGCTCTGACCATCCCTAGTTTTCTGAATCTTTAAAAATATTCGTTCTTCACCTAGACCACACTAGATAAAATTAGCAAGATCTCAGTCTTAGTTCTGTTCAGCAGTCACTTGGAGCTAGTGGCCATTGTACTGACCAGAGCAGACGAAGAATATCCCTGTCATCACAGAGAACTCCAGTGGACAGTATGGACACAGCTGCAACGTACCTCTTCCACTCTCCACAGCCGCCACTGCTCCTGTCATTCCCCATCTCAATCTACCATAAACCCTTTGCCCTCAGAATGTGCCATAACCTTGTGACTCTGCTGCTACCCCTTCTGTCTGGTGCCTTCAATATTTCCTTCTCAATACTGGTGTTCATCTAAGCACCCAAACACGCCCAGCCTTGGGCAGATAGGAGTTGGGTGGTGGGAGGAGGTGAGGAGGAAGGTGGTCAGGGGTGGTCATAGCATCCCTTAGTAACCCCTGCTATAGTAATACCCTTAACTTCTCATTTTCACTAGTACTTTTCCAAAGCTCTTACTCTTTTACAACCTAGTGCTCTTGATCACTACTACTTTGATGACAATTTTAGGAGAGGTCCAGAACAATGCTGTCTCATTCCATATTGTTATGTTACTGCTCTGATGCCATATTGTTACTGCTCTGATGGCATCTTCTGCCTCCATGTTCTTAACCACTACCTTTCTATCAGGGTAATGAATCAGCTTCTAGGCCAGATTCCCCTGAAAGGTCCCAGGATACTCCCTCCAACTGCCTCCTGGACACCTCACCTAGAAGTAAAATCACCTTCCACCACACCTTCCTTCTATGCTGCTCTGTTAGTGGTACCCTACCTGTCTCCTAAACCAAAATCCTGCAGCTTACAGACTTCACTCTCTCCACTCCTCCCACGGCATCACAGTTATAATGAACACTTTCAATTATTATCAGAATTTGCTAATCAAAATAAAAACAAACACCTGATTTCATGCCATACATATCCTCAGTTCTTAAAAGATGAACAGGTATGACTACTGCCACCTAGTGGCAACATGCAGACAGTTAGCTATCACATCTAGCAGCTTGCAGTGCTTCCGGCATATATAAAATGCAAAAGAAGGTCCAGAAAATATACCTTAGGCTGCCTATGAAAGTTAGACAGCTCCAGAGAGGAGGGACTATATTTGAGACAACTCATAAAGGAGGATATGGAGTTGTTCATGTTCCAGGTAGAGAGGCTGTTATGTAGTGGCCAGGGGAGGGGTGGTGAGGAGGATAAATCTGTCAGCAGATTTATTTCCATAGAAGATAAAGTAAAGGGAGCTGCAGTGAATGTAAATGAGGTCAAAAAGATAGCAAGGGTCAAGTTGTAAATATTCGTAAATGCCATGTGAAGGAGATTAATCTTTAGGATAGGACTTTTTAAGCAGTAGAGCAAAATCTGATCAGATTACTTTTTCTTTAGAAAAGTCATTCTGGAAATGGGTGGTGCACAGACTTGGTGGGATATAGTGGAACTCAGGGAGGGCAGAGAGAAGCAAGAAAAATTACAACCCTGGTAATAGAAACCAAGAGCCAGGAATAGGAGGGGTTGCTGGGGTCAGCAGGAAGAGCCAAATTTGCCAAAACTGTAAGAATCTGGATCATCAGAAAGTCTGAACTGATGGGTAGAGGGAACGAGGCAGAGGAAGGGATCCAGGAAGCTGCCTAGGCTTTGGCACTGGATGAAGGGTGAACCTCTAAGACAGGAAATAAAGAGGAGCAGGTTGGAGGAAAGGGTAAAAAGAATGAGAAGTCTGGTTGCGCATATTTCTTTTGAAGCACCTGTGCTAACTCTCAAGCTGCCCATTATCTCTACAGATATGGGACATTGGATCCGTGGGGCAGGCTGAACAAAAGTACCCGAGGGGAAACAGTCAGAGAAGGTGGAGAACCAGGAGACACGGGTGTCATGTAACCCAAAGGAGAAATAAGCCTCTAAAAGGAGAGACCTCAGCCACATGGAATCCACAAAGGCAGTCACTATGTTCAAGCCTGAATTTCGACTCGATCAAGGCACAATCCTGACCTCCAGAGGCCAAACAGTTCAGCTAAGAGACAGGTGTGCAAGTAATGAATGATGGGGAGTGTAACTGTGGTTAATAATAATAGTAAGAAGCAGAAGAAAACAGTACACAGCACTCATCACATACCAGACTCTATGCTATGTCCTCCATCCATCAATTGGTTAATCTACCTACCTACCTATTTCTATACATACCTATTTACCCACCAATTCATTCATTCATTCATTCAACCATCCATTTACCCAATCTCCCATCTATCTACCTATCTATCTGCTTACTGAATCCTTGTAACACCCAGAGAAGTACTATTAATATCCTCATTTTACAAATGAGAAAGCAGATACAGAAAGAATAAAGCACTGAACAAAGTCCCAGAACCAGGACCTCACCCCACAATTTGCCCTAATCCAGTGACTAGATGGAGGAGTATAGTGTGAAATGAAACCTGCCTGCCTGGTATCAAATGACGATTTCAACTCTACCACAGAGTTACCTCAACAGTGTAGTGCCTTGGGTCATTTGGGGGAGTTCAGAGAGAGGTAACAGCCCCCTTCTGAGAATCAAGACTTTATCCCTATCAAATAAAATATACAAGATTACAAAACAATCATGATTAAATACCATTATCAAAATACAATTTAAAAACCTAATCTTTTTAAAACTAAGATCATAAAGTGCACATAATTTTTTTCCAGATCTTTGCTGCAACAGCAATATGCAGAGGAAATATCTGCGATTTGTATTAATGACAATATGCCAAGTACTGCTAGCATAACCGAGGACTACTGCCTATGATTCATAACTGAAGGAAATATTATATTTCAGTTGGAATCAATGCAAATGAAAACATGACTATTTTTCTCATCCAAGATCATGTGCTCTGTAAAATCTAGTGAGTGTTGTACGGATTACACAAGATCAAGATCATGCACGTAAAAAATGATGTCGTTTATGGAAGTGTATAATAAATGTTAACTTGTAAGACAGATGATATTCGAAATGTACAGTGTATGCATATAACAGTCACACATTCATTCAGCCCTGAAATACCAAGAATAGTAATGCATGTAACATCCACAGTGTTTTGCATTACAGGAGATAATATTGATGTAGATACTATCAAACGATTTATCCTGCACATAGTGGTGAACCTCTTGAAAGATATACTATAGTACTGTATTTTTCTTCCTTGTGATATTCTTAATAACCTTTTATTTTCTCTAGTTTTACTGTAAGTACATAGTATATATTACATATTACATATAAATATGTGTTCATTGGCTCTTTATGTTCTTAAAAAGGCCAAGAGAAGGCTACCATTAGTCAAAATTTTAGAGAACCAAAAGTTATAAACAGATTTTTGACTGCAGTGGGTCCCCGCCCCTACCGCAACATTGTTCAAGGATCTGTTGCTCTTGTACAGATGCCAAATGGCACAGGTACAAAGTCAGTCAGTTATTTATATTGGCAAAAGATTAGAAGCAACTTAAATGTCTATCAATAGGAGACTGAATGTATAAATAATGGCATGGAGTCTTCACCTCATCATATTCTATTTAACAGTGAGAACACTGTAGCCATACTATGGGGTTCAAATCTTGGGTCTGCCACTTACTATCTGAGTGTCAATTGTCTTAGAAGGAAGTCAGCAGTAAGTCTTCCTGAGGACTGTGGTGGAAACTTAATGTGTAAGAAGAACCAGAAACAATGTCTGTTACATCTTAATACTGTTATAAAGTTTTGCCATTTTCTAGACTGTATTTTATCATCCACACATGGAACATAAGATGCCTAAGAAAAATGAGGAAGATTCCCAGAGGCTCACACTGAAAGCTCACACTGAAAGAAACACTGGTCAGGAAAGCAGTAACAAGAAAATACTTGCGCAGTTGCTATTTGGGGATGTTTGTCTGAAAGAAGAGACAAACTACTTTTAAAAGTTACTTATATATGTGAAAAGAAAGTGGAAGGATATGCAAACACAAAAATGGTGGTTACCTGTGGAGGAGGAAAGATAGTGGTGGGAGAGAGGAGTTGAGAGGATGACTTAACAGTATAGCTTTCTGTATACTTAATTTTTAAATATATAAATAAATTTCATAGGAAAAGAATCAATGGAAAAAAAAAACAAGCTGATGTCACATGTCTTAAAACTTTCCCTGGCTGCCCACGGCTCTAAATAAAGGTCAACCCTTGACCATGGCCGATATAGCCCTCCATATCTGATCCATGCCTGTTCCTGAGGCCTAAGGTTATCTGCCCTCCCACGGTCCCTGCAGAACGGCCATACATGTTGTTTAGTCCTGCTAGCAAACCCTCATACATCCTTCAGATCTTGCTTGAAATGTCACTTCCTCAGAGAATTCTTCCTTAAAACGTCAAACTAGCTTGTTTTGTTCTATGAGCTCATAAAAGCAAGTTCCTTTCCTTTGGCATACCTACCTCAGTTGTCACTATACATTCATTTAAGTAAAAATTCTGTTCATATTGGTTTGCTCCCACTATATAACAAATTCTAGGAAGGAAAGGGTGCAATCTGATTTTTGCTCCTTGGGATACTACCATGGTCAACACAGAGACTGGCAGAAAGAAAACAGAAACATGCTGCTACGGTTTGCATCTTTCTGCCCTCCTCCAAACTTATGCGATGAAAGCCCCAAAAGGACAGCATTAGCATGTGGGGCCTGTGGGGGGTACACAGGTCACGATGGTGGAGCCGTCATGAATGGGATCAGTGCCCTTTGAAAGAGGCTCCAGATGCACTGCCCACCCTGCCATGTGAGGACATAACAAGAAGGTGCCGTGTCTGAACCAAAAGGAAGGCCCTCACCAGCAGGAGACCATGCTGCCACTTAGGTCATGGACATTCTAGTTTCCCAAATTACAAGCAGTCAATTTCTGTTATTTATAAGTCACCCAATCAGTGGTATTTTGCAATACCAGCCTAAAATAAGCAAGGCGTATGAGTTAGATGAGCAGATGAGCTCCAAGGATAGAGATGAATCCCAGCTGCAGCCTGGGGGTACTAGGTGGTACCACTTGCCAAGAGCCACAAGGAAGATAATCAGCCAACTTCCTGACAAGGAAGTTAACAAGCCCAGCAGGGGCAGCTGAGTCTGAGGTGTGCTTTTGGGGTATTCAAATGACAATGGTAAGGAATTTACATGAAATTTAATCTCCCAAGTCTGGCCTGCAGATGGCGATGTGGGCGCCATCACTATACAAACTGGGGGCTAAAATATGAAAGCATGTGAGATTATATGGGGGAGTCATAGAACATCTGAGATGTGAGTCCAGAACAGAACTCTGATGAAATCAGCTTCTCAGAGGGTAGAGGATAAAGAACTAAAGGAGACATGTGATGGTAGGGTCAGTGAGGTAGGGTAAGCCAAGAGAGGAGATTTTGGAAGCCCTGACAAAGCATTCCGAAAAGGAAAGATCAACAATTCCAACGTAGCAGAGAGCTCTGCTAGGACACAGCCTGAGAGATGGTCATTAGATTTGGTCAGATGGAAATCTTTAGAAAAGGGGGTAGGTGAGAAAGATATCTGATGGCAATGTTGTGAGGAATGAAAGCTAAGTGAGAAGCTGGACTTATCAATTGCAGGTAAGTGTTGCCCAAAAGTTATGTCCTAGTCATGAGGCGATTTTAGGTGGCAAACCGATAATTTTTGGTTTTTTATAAGTTACGTTTAAAGCATATTTTTCTATGTTTAAAGCATATTCAAACAGAAAAGCAGGCACTGAATCTAGCATTTCATGGGTAATTTAAATTTCCTCATCAGAACAAATATATTTTAGGAAAGAATCACTAAAGGATATGCATAACATATAATAATACATGTGCTCACATAGATATGGCAAAATCGTCATGCCTAAAGAACTGAGGTTTGGGAAATATTCTTTACGGCACTTAGCTGTGAAGAGAAGATGAAGGATAAAATAATGTGGAGCTGAAAGAGAGTGTTTCAGAATGGGAAAGACTTAAGCATCGTTACTGGGTGAAAAGCCAGTTGTGAAGGGTTGAGAATCCAATTATACATGGAACTGATGGAATGAGGCTCCAGTAGAGGAAGAAGGCCTAACAGAAGAGGGATACACCTTTTACAGGTTTGGTTGGCCTCAGTCAGAAGGAGCATACTTGTACCAAGATAGGCAGGAGAAGAAAAGGATGGCTTGTAGAGTGAGAAGTAACTGAACGAATTCCCATCTGAAAATCTGTTTTCTCAATCATTTGTTGGGGGACAAATGTTGGACATGGAGAGAGCAGGAAGTTTGAAATAAACTGGACAGGAAATACGAGGAGTGTTGGTAAAGAGTTAGTGCATGGCTTCTGAGTGCCATGTGTGGAGGCACTGCTGAAAGAACGGAAATAACTGAAGGAGGTGGGGGAGCACAGTTAATGGAGACCATGAGACTTTAGTGGCCCAGATCTAAATAAAATAAGTTAAGACATTTTTATCCATCAGGTCATATTGAGACTGGACACTTAACCCATCAGAAGGGAAAACTAGTGAGACACTTTCAGAAATTAGTGGAGGGAAAGTTTCAGGAATTGGTCATAGTAGTACAGTCTGACTAGGGGGCAAATGGGGTGGACGTTTCGGTCAATACAAGGGACATGGAGGCTTATGGTCTCAGATAGAGGAGGTCTGAGGGAAGACAAGTTCCAGGTGGCTGAAGGGAATCCAGGTGTCACTACTATTCAGCCCACACCTTGGAGGTTAGATGAACTGGCCTTGCCAAGAGTCTCTCAGGTAGAATGGTAAAGGACAAAACCTTTTCACATAAGGTAGAGATGAAATAATAGTCTGGAAGAGACAATGGGGAGCCAGGCAGCAGATGGGCTGGGCAGAAAGAGCAGTCTCCATTAGAGAGCTTCCAACAAGAACCAGAAGGACTTTGTGTTTGTGGAGAAGAGGGGTGGGAACTTATAAAGAATGTCATTTCAGAGGGTCAAAGGCGGGGTTTGGAGGAAAGGAAAGAGAAATAAACAGTGTTCAAGTGTAGCAATGTGGACATGGAAGATCACACGTAATTTGGTGGTGCTGAAGATCTCCAGGAACCAGTAAGGGATGGGATACCCCCAAGCAGCACGCAACCTCCTGAAAATCAGAAGACGCAGAACCTTGACTTTCAGCCAAACAGGGTACCTGGACATGGGATGTATCTATGGGACACCTATCTTGCTTTGAATAGAAATTCCTGAGACAGCTATTTCTCGAAAATTATAAGAGACTTTCAGGGAATAAAAGATCCAAACTCTTAATGTTTTGGGTTTATAGGAAATAACCTTCCCACTGCTCACTCCAGATTCATTCCACCTCTACAAATCCTAGATCCAAGGCTTCACTCTGGAGGTCTTCCAAGTTAACATTAGGAGATTCAGATTTGTCTCATCATTTCCCCCAAATGAACAGCAGATGGTAGCAAAGAGCCAGAAAGGAAGCTAACACCTCCAGAAGGCATAGAAGGGTGAAAAAGGGAAGGTGAGATAAACTTTGGAAATCTAATTCCTCTCTCACACTTTCCGCTTTCTATTGCAATGCCTATCTTTCCCCTTAGACAAGAACTCCTGTGAAAGTACTGTGCTGACTGGCCCATCTCTGATGCCTAGTGCAAATGCTGGGCATTCAGTGAATATGTGTTGAATGGATGGCTAGATGGTGGGGGGGAGAGGGAGGGGGAGGTTGGAGGGGAGATGCCCCACCTGATCTGATTAGGAGACAAATAGCTATCTTTTAGTGCAACAGTGTATGGTGGAAGGAGCACTGGTTTAGCAGGGAATATAAACTGTGCTTTGAATCCTGATCTTGCTGCTTATGGATGTGGGCAAGATTCCTAACATTTCCTGCTCCATAGAAAGATTTTTCACCAGAGGTTACTTGGTATGAAAAAATGCCTAGCACAGTATCGCACACACAGGAAATGCTCAATAAAAGGAAGCTGTTGCTACTGACTGTGGTTACTATTTCTCTTATATTTCTGTTATAACCTCAGGACTAGGCTCTAGAGGACAAGGGAAACAATCAACTAACGATGAGAAATAAATTAGAATTATGAAAGCCCTACTTTCATAATTGAAAGCCCTACTTCCTCAGTTCCATTTCCCGAGACAGAAAGCAGGCACATCTAGAAGATGCAGCTTCCCAGGCTGTGTGTGTTTTTAGAGTGGGACCAAGGGATGGTTCCTTGGCATTTTCCATGCCAGATTAGTGTAGCTCAGCTACCTGACAGATTTGCATGAGTAAAAATGAAAAAAAGCTTAATCACTAGTCATGTATAGCTGGCCAGAACACACATGAAACACCTCAGAGAGCAGGAACCATAAGTAGCGGGGGTCTGGGACAGCTGCCTGCCTGGTTCCCGAGATGCATATTATCTCCGAGGTGTGAATTAATTATTAGGAAACCGTTACCTGTGCCACAAGGAACAGCCTTGAGAAATTATACATCTTCTGGATGTGGGAACTTCTGACTTCCTTCCCTTAAAGCTGAGTGGGGGAAAAGTATTATTTCAAGTGAACTTACTTTGACAGTGGGGACCCCAAGTGGCCGCATAGGGGAAAAACAGCCTGAAAGAATCAAGAATCTAAGTACTGAGTTCTAATTGATAGAGTTATGACTGTATAGCAGTTAGTACTCTGTGCTATGGCCTAATGGATAGAAACTAGGGCACAGAGGACAAATCTCTCAACTGGTAATTACTTCATGGAAAGCAACAGTACATGTCCTCCACCTGGTCCCAACGTGACTGATCCCTGTGCCTATGTGATACTGCAAGTTAAGTGTTGCCAGGATTCCTAACTTACAGATAGGACAACTTTCATGCCACCTTCAAGTGGGCTCAAGGGCCTCTTTGAGTATCTTCTTTGCCTCTGAGAGGATGGATGTATGAGGAAGAGCATAAGATCCCTCGCTTTCTGGAGAGGGCTGAGTGCCACCTTCTGTCCTACCTAATATTGTACCCTGAAGTGGGGAAAGGAACAAGCTTGTGGCAGTGTGGGGGGATTCTGTGTAAAACCAAGGCCACTGTGGACAAAGGGTCCAAGGTTTGGGCCCTCAAACAGGTAGATAGTGGCACCACGCTCACCTTCAAAGGATGCTTCAGAAAAGGCTCCAACTTTCTGCAGGCCTTACCCATGCTCATTTCCCTGTTGCCTGATGTCTGCCTTAAAGCATGCTGTAAAAACCCAGATAGGCAACAGCTCTAGATTCCCAAAAGCACCTGAGAGCCTATGACTCCCCAAAACAGAAGGAAGTGGCCAGTTGTGGTTTGGTGGCCTTACCTCCTTTCCAAAGCAGGTAGATGGGTACCACGTAGAGCATAACATGCTGAATGTAGTAAATTTCCAATTCAAAGGGGAGCTGTAAGGATAAGAGGGAGAGAGTTGTTTTAGAATTGGAAGCACCACATCAACTTGAACTTGAACATTCTTGCTCTTCACCCATCTCTCAGCAACCCCATGCACACTTCAAGTTCACCTCCATTCACACCAGAGAACAAAAGACTGAAATGAAAATACATACTTAAAATACTTATGACCTAGACACTAGCATCTTTCAAACTGTTTTTTTTTTTTTTTTCAGAAATGACATTAAAAAAGCTCATTTAAAAAATTTGATTAGAGATGGAAGAAACACTGCATACAGTACCCTCCCTTGGAGATTGACCACATATGTTAGCAGTACACTAACGACCTGAGCGGACCCTACAAGTAAGAAATTTTTGTAATGTTTATCCAGTGTTTCGCAAACTTAGCCACTGCCTTTTTAAAAAATAACACTCAATATTTTGCAGAATATACTTAAAGAAACCCAACCTTTTACTTCCTCTTCCTAATGAGTAGGCAGTGTTGTATTTAAGAACTTATTCCTCATTTCACAGGAAGACTATACGGGGCAGAATTTATTACTTCCACTTTCCAGATGAAAAGAATAATGATTATCAGTTCTGGTATGGTTCAGATTCAATAATAAAGAGCTTTCTCATTGGATACTTGTGGTGAGTCCAGAGCGAGCTCTACTCTTGGGTGAAAATCAAGTTGCTGGTCCAGTCAATTCCACATGGTTTTCCAAAAAGCACAACCCCACTCTCCCTCCATTCAACACACCAGCTTACTCCTGTTTCCTATCTCTGTCAAAATAAATGGATTGGATTACCAAAGCAGACCATGCTTTCCACTTAGCATGGGGACCCTGCTGTAGAACCTGGCAGTGGGAAGAGAATGGAAAAGGTTGAGCGGCTAACTCAATTCTGGGGAAAAGAACTTCAGTTGTTGGTAAGAGGCCTGGTATCTAGGGTATACACAATGAGACATGCGCACGCACGCACACACACACACACACACACACACACACAGAAGCCTAGGGAAACAAGGGGAAGGGTCAGCTGTCTCCCTCTTCCCTACAGGGTGAGCACCGCACCAAGGCTGTATGCTAATGGGAGGAGGAAGTTCTTGGTTCCTGAGGCATACAAGCCTATGCTTGTCTTGTGCCAAGGGCTGAAACCGAAAGATGGCAGAGCTCCCAGAATGGAGCTGGGGTGACTGTGGACCCTGGACAGTGACACTGGCTCTGCTCCTTGAAAACAAAAATTCATAGAGAAAAATTTCCTACAGATCCAATGGTGTTCAACTGTCATTCTATGCTCAGAGAGGGAAATATAAAATCCCAGAAAAATTAAAATACAGAGAGTTTCTGTAAATCATGCTGGAATTAGCTGGAGATGATCATGGGGTCTGACAATGCCAGCATGGGGTGGCTTTGGGAGGCCTGACAGGCCACACTGGATGCTCACAGTCATATAGTCTAGGATTGCTCGACAATCTTCAATTTGGTAATGCTATGTGCCTCCCCTATTGTTTTCACATCCATGATCTACTCGGTTCTCTCAAAAAACCCCATGAACATGGACAGGTGAAGTATCACTATCTTTATTCATTGCAAGCATTTCTTCTTCATTGAATTATTCTCCCATTCCAGTCAAATTGTCATAGCCACCACTCCTTCTCCAATGCTTTAGTAATATTGTCACTGACCTTCACATTCTTAATCCCAAGGGGCAACAAGGGCGGAACTAGTTCATATGGCATCACTGTATGAATTTTAAGTAGCTGCCCCTTCTTCAGCTGAGGCTCATTCCAATGCCAGTGTATCACAGAGATTATGGATATAATTATTCCCTTGGGCAGCAACAGTCAACAACCTGTATGACTTCATATGCCAGTCCTGGTCAATTTTCTGTCCTCATCTTACTTGAGCTATCACCAACAATGGAGGTAACTGATCAGTCCTCATCCCTTAAATATTTTCTGCACTGGGATTCTAGAATATAACTCATGCTTTCAACCTCCTTTGCCGAATCTTATTATGTCCCTCACCTAAAAATATTGAGGGGCCCAGAACCAAGTTCTTTGTCTTCTGTTGCCTCTTGCCCAATAGATAATCTCATCCAGGTTTCTGGATCTATATTGTACCCATATACTGATGACTTCCAAGTTAGTATTTCCAACCTAGATTCAGGTTGCTTAGACTGAAATTCTAATTCAGTATTTAATTTGCTATACATCTTTGGGCAAATCACTTAATCTTATTGAGCTATAGCTAAGTCCATCTATAAAATGAGAATGATAATAGTAGCTATTGCAACAAGTTAAGGTAAAAGTAGGTGAAATAATGCATGTAGAGTTCCTGGCCCGGTGCTGGTATGTAGTAAGTACTCGAAAACATTCGTTGTTAATACCATCCTCTCTTCAAAATCAACCTAGCCACTAAGTACCCAAGACTTCCATTCCAGCCAACAAGACTTACCGCCGTAGTTCTCTGGGTCAAAAAATTGAGGGACTCTTTGTATGTCATTTAGCAAGAGCCTTTGGCAAGAAATGATGGCAACTTAATCTTGCCCCACAGCCTCAATTCACTTATCAGTACATTAATCAGACGACTACCCAGAACTTTAACTTTCCCAACTCATCTCCAGGCAAGAGTTTCTCCCTGGAGACTTCTTTATTACTCAAAAGAATGCCTAGATTGCTCTCCTTTCATCATTTTTAACAGGCCTACACTTTCATCCAATGTTTAAAACACCACTCATGAGACACTACTGGGGCAGGTAGTGTCTGGCTCTGAGCATCTAGGGAGATATGGTCCATATCATACTAGAGTTCAAAGTCTAGCTGAGAGGGCTAACAGGTAAAGGAATAAAAACAGTGCAGCAAAGATCTTGGAAAGTCGTATAGATCGAGCATTGGGTTTGGTTTGATCTTTGAAAGCAAGGCAGAGATCTATATAATGTACAGGTATGTAGAGCTCCTGCTGTTGGCTGTGTATAGGGGGGTGCTAA
Organism: Uropsilus gracilis; assembly: GCA_004024945.1. NCBI lineage: Eukaryota > Metazoa > Chordata > Mammalia > Eulipotyphla > Talpidae > Uropsilus > Uropsilus gracilis. The sequence goes on from PVHY01000802.1 coordinate 164,479, forward strand.
TGGAAGCAGTGAGGCCAGTTTAGGGACTAGCAATAATGTCTACATGACGATTAATACAGAGGCTGTGAGACAAGAATGTGTAAGCAGGTTTGAGAGAAAGCAAGGAAGTTGAAACATCAAAACTAAATACATTGACCCTTAAAACAATCTGGGAATCTGGGAGTTAGGAGTACCAATCCCTGTACAGAAAAAAATTCAAACATATCTTTCAACTCCCTTAAAACTGCGATACTTAAAAGTTTACTGTTGAGTGGAAGCCTTTTCAATAACAAAAACATTCACATTTATTCTAAGTTATCTATTGTATACTGTGTCTTTACTATAATGTAACCAAGGGAGTTGTTATTCAAATCATATGGAAAGGAACCATTTACAGCATTGTACTGTATTTGTCAGTCTTCAGTTTACATCATGTTTACACGAAAAATCTGAGTATAAATGGATCTGGGTAGTTGAAACCTGTGATGTTCAGGGGGCAGCTGTAATAGATCGAATAGGGCATTCACAGGACTAGGAAGCAGAAGTACTGAAAGATGAGTCCCAAGCTGACAACCTAGGTGACTGGTGGGATCTCCCCATGTTGGAGGCCTCCAGTCAAGGGAGCAAACTGGAGGAGGTGGGGTACAAGAAAAGAGACTTAGGCCAAGCTGATTTTGTGAGGCCAGTGTGATAGCCTGCAGAGGTGTGCAGAAGTCAGTGGAATGTATATCTCAATCAAGAAGGCTGGAGAGAATAAAAGTTGAAAGGTAAATGATACACACATATAACTACATGATAAAATATGCAGAAACAAATATATGTTATGAAATACCAACATGGAAAAGTGAAAGAATGAAATTCAAAAATGCATAAAAATGCTAATATTTTCTTCAAGTACCCTAATGGAACATCTTATGCACCCCACTTTGCAAACCTTTAGTCTACCAAACTCTTTGAACATGAGTGAATTGGAGGAGAGATTGAAGCCATTATTAAAGGGTATTATTGACAGAATTAACTATAGGAATGGAAGAGACTTGGGTATAATGACTGAGGGAGGGAGCCAGCAGAAAGGGAGACAGATGAAAGAGGGGCAGCAGGCACTGGATGGTGAGAGCAGGCAGGGCTGGTCCCCAGAGCACAGTGAGAAGGATTAGCCTTGGTTGTAGGAGATGAGAAAGGAAGGACCACCTGAAGTCAGAATAACTGTGATGGAGGGGAAGCCCTGGAAATCCAGGAAGTTCACAACTTTGGGAAGTTCACAACACTACGTGGCAGAAGACCTCACATTACCCAAAGAATCCATGCTAATGATAAATGCAAAGTCAGGATAGAGAGTTACAAAAAAAGCACCCTGCTCGCAGCTCAGTCACAGATGCAGCCTCTCAAAAGAAATCAGGGAATCACAAAGGATCATTGCTATGGCCTGAATGTCTGTGTGCCCCTCTCTCCAATTTATGCCTGATGATGATGATATTCAGAGTGAGGCCTTTAGCAGGGCACTAGGTCAGTAGGGTGCATGAGTGTCCTTAGAAAAGCTGTCACAGAGAGCACCCTAGCCCCTTCCACCATGTGAGGATACGAGAAGTCTGCCACTGGACAGAGGGGTCACTACTCCACCATGCTGGTCCCCTGATCTTAGACTTCCAACATCAAGAACTATGAAAACAGATTTCTTTTGTTTATAAGCCAACCAGTCAATTGTATTTTGCTATAGCAACCTAAACAGAATAAAGTAATCCATCTCCAGTCAAGGGAAAAGGGAAGGGAAATATGCAAGCACTGTTACTTCTCTCTTTGGTCATGCTCCAGCCAGCTAAATTTGGCTTTGGAATACTTTGTCTTCATTAACTGACCACAACATTTACAGTGGCCTACTGGGGCCACAAACTCCTTAGGAGTGAATATCAGTTGTTCGCCACAAAAGGAATATTCACTAGCTAAAATAAACCACAGGGCATTCACAGGACAGAATACCACACTGCCATTAAAACCAACATAGTGCCAAGGAGGAAGCACTTAGACAAATCCATAATGTGGAACAATTCTGGAAAACAACAGACCTGGACACCTCAACATTTCAATCTCACGAACGAAGGAGATAGTAGGAATTATTCCTAGACTTTAAGAAAAAAAAATAAACAAAAACCTGAGAGATAAAATAATCAAAAGCAATACCTGAAACTTAACTGGATTCTGATTTTCAAAATACATTAATAAAATAAAAAGACATTCTTGGGACAATTCAAGAAATGTGAATATAAGCTGATTATTAAGTAAAGCAGATGGTAATTAGAGAACTGTTCAGAAATCTTCTCTAGTAAAATTATGGTATTGTGGTTATACTAGATAATGTCCTTATTCTTACAAGCTGCAGGCTGAGCTCTTTAGAACTAAGTGTTAAGAAATCTAACTTTCTCTGAAATGATTTAGCAAACTGATAGAAAGAATTAAAAGTAAATATGGAAAAATATTAATGACTATGCCCAGTTGTTCATTATGCTATTATGTTATCTCTTTAGTATGTTTGAAAATTTTTGTAATAAAAACTGGGGAAAATTTTTAAATTTTAATAAATCTTAGTGAGGTAAATCTATATTAGTGAATATGGCAAAATGCTAAGATGTATTAAAATTTTGGAAAAAAAGACAAGGCACCTTAATTTTGGAGGAAACTTTGTAAAAATTTATCAAAATGGTTAAGTACCCACTCACTCTAACTCACTGATTTCACTTCTAGGAATATATACTTACAGATTTACTTACATACATACACAAAGCTGAATGTATACAGATGTCTGTTGCAGCTTTATTGCAATAAAAATGTATAACAAAAGGACGGGGATGTTATTTACCAAACTGGGCCAGGGATAGGAACTGGGAGGAGAGAATGAGGTGTGAAAGGGGAGACCTTGAATTTGGAGTCTATGTATTTGTATAGTTCAATTTTTATTAAAAAAAATCAATATATTCATTTCTTAATTGTGTACCTAAATGTTTTGAAAAGTCAAAGAGAAAAGTCAAAAGAGGAATATCCCAAGCTTTTAGCAACAATTACATCTGGCAAATGGGAGTGGAGAAGTTTTCTATGCTATTCTTTATGGCTTTACATTGCAGGACGATAACCCATAGGATGCATTAAGCTATAAGTGGTAATTAGTGTGTGTTTCTTTCCTTTGTGAGCCCAAAGATGCACAGGGCCCTGCCAAGCACACAATATTCTCTCTTATTCTTGTTGTCTGATTTGGAGAGAAAGAGGGGTGAGCAACTGGGAGTGGGGGGAGACTTGTCCTTTTTTTTTGTACCCCAAACCCAATCAGGGCTATTCCTGACTTCCTCTTTGGAGCACAGAGCCCTCAAGAGAGCAAGAGAACAGCCTTGTGTATCAGGTGGCCGCCCCAGCCAGCTCCCTAATGTCAAACAAATTATTTTCAGCCAAAGAAAGATGCTGCTTTCCCTGAAGATACTGTTCCTTGGGCAAGTGTGTTTGCTGGTGTGAAAGACAGAGCAGCCTGACCTGTCTGCCTTGGCAAGTCCACAAATTGGCAGACAAGCCCATAGATTGTTAAAGAGGAGCAATTTTGGGTCATTTAGTCAATGGATATACTGCAAGGTCTCACTTAGCTGCTACTTTTAACTCAGATGAAAATGAAACGTCCTAGCTCCTCTCCTCCTACCTCTAATGAGCTTAGGAGCCCTTGCCTGTCAGGCAGGGTGCTCTGGGATGCTGCTGGGGCTGCTGCTGTTGTTGTTGCTGCTGCTGCTGCTGCTGCTGCTGATGATGATGATGATAATAATGATATAGTGAAGGAGGAGGAGCTAACATTTTACTGTTACCAACATGTGGTTCATTATCACCTGAATTGTCTTACCCAGAATTCATATATTGAAGTCTCAACCAGTACATCAGATTGTGACAGTATTTGAAGACAGAGTCTTCAAAGAGGTAATTACAATAAAATGATGGCTTATGGGTAGGCCCTAATCCAATAGATTGGACACAGAAAAACAGGGAAGAGCATGTGAAGACACTGGAAGATGGCTATGTACAGATAAAATGAAACGACCCTCAGGAGTAACCAACAGTATTAACACTGTTTTTAGACTTTTAACCTCCACAACCATGAGGAAACAAGTTTCTCTTGCTGAAGCCCCCCAGTCAATGGTATTTGTTACGGCAGTCCTTGCAAACTAATAGACTGACCAGACATAGCCTTTGAGCCAGGTCCAATTCTAAAGCACCTCACAAGGTCTTAACTCCTTTTATCTTTATAACACACTTAGGAGGTAGCTCCTACTGTTACTTGCCAATTTTAAGATGAGGAAATTGAGGCAGAGAATTCTCTGTAATACCACAATACAGGAAATGACTAATGCTCCATGGAGGAGAATGGAGAAAAACACTGTGGTGGACCAATATGATGAATATAACTATAACTATAGTGATAGACACTAATGGGGTATATCTTAGTCACATAATGTTGAATAAAACCAGCTAATCCCAGAAGACGTCATATAACAGAAACCCAATTTATAACAGAAATTAAGTATCTTATACATCTTATACACACAAAAAAAGTGAGACCAAGAGAGAGATGGAGACTGGAGGGGGGAAGAGAAAGAAGACAAGGAAGAAGAGGAGGAAGAACTCTATTTTTAAAAAGAGCAAATGAATAGTAACCAAAACTCAAGCTAATGTTTCCACTAGGGTAGAGAGGGAGGGAGAGAGCAAGATGGGGGATGCTCATAAGCAGATGTGAGTTATCCGTGTACCTCATTCTTGAGTCAAATCATAGTTGTTTATATTATCTACAAATAAACAAATGCACTCATGAATAAAATTAAAGCAGGCCATGCATGGAATAATGGTGGAGTGTGCTATGAGTTGAGATTATAAATATGATTCCCCCAATTACATACACCCAAGGTTTATTTAAAAAGACAAAAGGGGGTGGAGGCTCAATGGAATAATTTGCGCACAGGCTTAAGGCTCATTATATGGCTGAGCCAGGATGTGAATGTAGGGAAACAGACTCTAAAGCATATGATCTTAATCATTGTTGTCTGTTCCATACTACACAGTGTTCTTCCAAAGCAAAAGAAACAGTGTCAGCTATAAACACTTAAGGCTTCACCTTAGGTAGCCACCATGATATAGGTACCAGTCATCAAAGTGGACCCAGGGAGTTTGAAAGTCACAAAATCCAGTTTACCACTTATTCAGACTGAGCCAAAGCTCAAATTTTATGTGTAAAAGGGGAGAAAAGCTTTGAGAATACAAGAAAGTACTTTAGGACTTACAAGTCCAGTCCTGAACACATTATTTGACTTTTTACTCAAAGAGGGAGAGTAAATATTTGTGCAGCTCTCTCCACAGAACTCAGGGGAAAGGCTAATAACAGAGATTGTTCAAAGGGCCTACAGAGGAACTGGGGCAGCTGCAAATCAAAAGACAATCAGCTTCCGTGTGGCGGTCAAACTGCCTGCATATGACTTCCTGGTTAGGTAGCTTGACAAGCAGCTCCATGAGGGTCTTTTGCGCAACTGACAGGACTAGGGTGATTCTGGAGCTACAGATTCCACTCAGAAGTGAAAGCCATGTAGTGCAGGAGGTAAGAGAGTGAAGGTACTAAGCTCCTGCTCCCTCATCAGGCTAAACAGTCTGTGGTAGAGTCTATCTCTATTGTACGGTCTTCAAAGGACTGACCATCAGATGACCTGACTCTTACACTGGGGTAAAGTGTCTGATATTTGGTTCTAAATCCAATCAAAATAGCTCAAGGACACTGAGTACCATCCGACTACCTCCCACCAGCTGAGTGTGGTTAATCATCTATTCCTTGGAGGCAACCAGTGGTGCGCAGGCAGCCATTTTTAAGACAAGCTTCCCTTCTGTGCTGCTGCCAACATTTCCTAACAGGACCCATCACTTCTGCAACAAAGTAGAGCCAGTTCCTGAGTCACTAAGTCAAGGAAAGACAATGTCACATGTCTTCTTCAGGCCACTGGTGAAGGTTCCTGACCACTCCCTGACAGGAGGAGATTCTGCTCCCTTTTCTTTCTACTTGTTTTCCTTTATTCTTTTCTGCTTAACCCTCCCATTCTATAGCTCTTCCCAGGTTCCAAGCCTGCACTCAGATTCTCTATCTGCATTGAATTATGGTCAATTGACATTCACAGAAGCTCATGGCTAATCCAATGCAGAAAAAGATGTACAGAATCTTTACTTTCATCACAGATATTTTTTGGAGAATTTTCTTTGAACTCATTGGCATGGGACCCAGCATTCTGTTCTTTATTAGAGCTCCCCAAGGTAATTTGGATGCAGGAGTGCTTAATCTGTATTTGGAGAAATACTACAGTAGGCCAGGCTGCAAAATTTTAAGCTACAGGTGTGGAACTTAGAACATTCATCTTGCAGAAAAGACAGGTGGTTCCAAGCAAATGTACTGGTAAGGATAATGATGTGACCTGTGTTCAATACGAATAATAACAATGTAATAATCACTCATAATTGCTGGTACATAGTACTTCTCTGTTAGATATTATCCTGAGTAGTTTATCCATGACGATTTGGCCTCTTGCAACTGAGATATTATCCTTTCCTATCCCTACCACGTAAGCCCAGATCAGGAACTTTCTAATTATACTGCCATGACAACTGATGACACTGGCCTCTACATCCAGGATTACCCCCAGATGCCAACTCATGCTCAGCCAATCAACAAAAATGTATTGAGCCCCTACTATGTGCCAACTATTATGAAAGAGATATGCATGCACCCTGTCTTCGTGCACTTGACATTCTTATATCTACCTCACTCTAAATGCTGATTCCTGAAGGGACAGGAGAACTCAGAAATCAAAAGATATGGCTTAATCCGTGTTTCAAGAGTCCATGACCACTAACATCAATGTGTTTTTAGGTAACTGATGGGTTAAATGGACTTCCTGATACCTCTTAGAACTTAATACAATACTAGATAGACACTTAGTAGATATTTATGGGCATAAAAATATTTCAGAAGAGCACTGAGTATTGCTAAAGCTATGGATAGAATTAGAACCTCCTCCTGACTACCCCTAATTAGAGCAATGCGACCATAAAAGACTTCCATTTCTGGTTATAACCAAGGCCAGTATTTAAAGAGAACTTCCACTTAAAACATCCAAAATTTCTAGATAAAAGATGTTTCGATTGTTTTATGGAAACTTATGAGCTTTCAATCAAGGAATTTTCCAGAAATTGAGTGAAGGTGGGACCCCAGAGAAGTAAGAGGAACACTACTACATCATCCAGTTTTCACGAACACGAGATATTTCCCAAGTCTACTGAACTTGACCTTTGATTTTTCATTGACTCATGGGACATAGGAAATTAGAGACAAAAGCAAAGATTTCCAAGAGTCTAACAGAAGAAAACCCTAGCAAATTTGGGGTTCCCCAAAGCTACAGTTCCATGTAAATATACTATCCCTTTTAGAATCATTAAAAAAATTTCAGTTTCAAATCTTAACACTGAATGAATACTGTGGGAGGGATCTTGTTATCTACACTAAAATATTTGTATCACCACCAGGGCAATTTCTGCTCTGGCAAGAGGCATCTCTCCTGCCTGCCTGTGGCTGTACAAGTTCCTCTTTTTTTCCTTCTCCTTTTCCTAATAAAATTGTCCTTTTAAAAAGTATAAACAAACAAATAAATACTTTGACCCGCAAGCCAGTCCTCATGTGAGTTCGCCACCTAAAGTTATACTACTTGAATAATCCAAAGATGTCAGGCAGAGAATTTTACTTAGGATGATTCCAGATTGCTAGCCCTTATGTACCTTGTGATAATAAAGGAAAGTCCTCTCTATAGCAATCCAAGGCTCAAAAAGTTTCCACAAATAAAACCCGAAGGAAAAGAAAAAGCAAAATAACAGCAATAGTAATAGTGGTTTAAAAACCAAAATACACAAGAAAATAAGCCAAGTAACAGGAAAAACAGAGATGTAAGACCTCAAACTACAGTGTCTGAAAAAGAAAAAATATAATTAGTGAAATTTAAAAATGTATCAGTAGTTTTAATTGATAGGTTTCAAGAAGCTCAAAGACTCTCAAACAGAATAAGCAAACAGCAAATATCGACTGAACCACATGCTACAAAGACAAAAATGGAGATCTTAAAAACCACAAGAAAGAGATTACTTTCTAAGGTGTGAAAGTTAAGACTGACCACTGAATCTTCAAAGCAATAGTGGAAGACAATAATGTAAAATTATATATTCACTGTTCTAGAATAAAAATATGAACTCAGAATGTTACATTCAACGAAGAATACAAAAACTTTTAGAATAAAAAATACAGAGAAAAATCAGAGACAGAGAGAGAGAGAGAGACAGAGAGAGAGAGCTTGCCAACACTTCCAAAGGGAATTCTAAAGGATATACTTCCAGCAAAGGTAAAGTAACATCAGATGATAGGTCTAACATGCAATAAAAAATGAGCAAATAAAGTGGTAAATATGTAGGTAAATCTCAAGGAATACCGACTATATAATAGTATCTTTTATTATTCTTAAAACAAAAGACAATGCAGACTTAAAATATATGAAAACACAACCGCATAACTGAGGGTGAAAAGAAGAGTTTAAATATTGTAAGATTCACTTGCAAAAAGAATGGGGTTGTAACCCTATCTCAGCATACAGATTTCGAGATATACCTGAGATAACATAACAAGTCAACAAAAGAAGCTACGCGTGAATGTCCACACCAGCATTATTCACAATAGCTCCAATAACCATCAACTGATAAATGAAGGAATCTGGTCTATTCATACAATTGAGTATTAGTGAGTACTAAAACAAGAAGCTACAACATGGATGATTTTATTTAAATACGCTAAGTGAAAGAAGTCAGGCACAAAAGAAGCAATACTGTATGATTCTATCCTATGAAATCTGCCGAGATGGTTACTAGACTAGTAGTGGCTTAGTGCTGTGTGGAGGCTATAGAGGTTAGAGAAATGATAGCTACAGGACACAGGCTTCTTTGGAGCTGATGAAAATGCTCTAGAACGGGTTGGGGTAATAGTTACACTGAACTATACATTTATTTTTAGCTTTTTTCCCATTATATTGGGTAACACTGGTTTTCAATTATGCCCTTTAAATGAGAGAATTTTATATCCATAAAGCTATTATCAGAAAAAAGTTCTAAGATTCTTTGATCATTTGAGAGGAAAGTAAAGATACTGACCAACTCTAGATTGGAATAAGTATGTTCATGTCGGTAGGATAACCATTACAAAAAAAATTCAAATTGTGTGCATAACTTCTAAGCCTATATGAAGAAAAGAGAATGAATAGACCCTCACCTCCAACCCCCCACCTCATCTCCCTAACCCCCAAAAGCTAGAACAAAAGACAAGATGCTCCAACCTGGAGTTTACCGCTTTCACCAAAAGGCAGCAAAAGTCCAGGTGACCTGCTTTGTGTGCTGGGGTTTGGATGGAGTCTCTAGTCCTCCCCCTTCATTAATAGGGAGCCTGGAGAAACAAATCCTCTTGGGATACCACCATGCAAATGCCACCTTGAGATGGAGCAGCCTCCCTTTCCTTAGCACACTATCCATCTATTTGCTGGTGTATGTAGGACTTAGGTTTTAAGAGAAAGAACCAGAGCTTGACGTATGCGTTAGCTCACATTAACAGTGCCACAGGTTCTTAGAAACATACCTTGGTGGATAGGTGAGTAACTTCAGCACAAAGGACTCAGGCCCAGAATGACCTGGTAGTTCCCTGGTAGGCTCTATCACGGATGGGTCCCTGGCTCTCTCTCTGGGGCACCCTGTTGTCCCTGCATCCATATCTGGACTGTGGTTATTCTGTTCATTGGAATCAATCAATGGGAAAGCTCTCTCCACCTGGACCAGAGAAGGTAAAACTCCAATTTGGGCTACACACTGGAAATTCTAGCTCTCCCTGTACCCTTACTGTCTTTATTTCCCTCCTGCACGGGCACTGGAGGGCAGAGGAAGAGAAGTTCAAACATACCTGCACTGGCAATTGTCACCAAATGACCGATTCAGTTAAAGGAAAAAGAATCTCCTATTGCTTTCAACTTTAGTATTAAGAGTTTAGTCTTTAACTACATTAACTATATACACCCGGCCAGGTCAAAGTTCTAGTAGTATTTTTCTCAAGACAGCTCTGGTCACACGTCTGCCTAGAGCATTGTCAGGTCCCATGCCATGCCTTCACTCAGAGGAAAAACAGAACCCATCCCTACTGTCCCAGCTGCAGTCAACCTCTGCCTAGACTGGACACTGAGAAACAGCAGTTCCGCACAGTGAATGTGACATGAGGCATCAATTGGCCTTCCCTCTAATCAGTCGTATCTCGGACACCCACTCCACTGAGAACTTAGGATCCTCCCATGGGACAGATGGATGGATGGACAGAGACACAGACAGACAAGACAGACACACACACATGCACAACTCCCCTAAAGCCTTCTTCATGATGTACTTATGTTTCCAGGGTTTGTGTTTCAGTGTGGGCCTCAGCAAAATGGAGATGAAGAGCAGTAGGTAATGAATGAACTTGGGAAAGAATTCTGGAAAGCAGAAGGTCATGAACAAGCCTTTCCCCAGCAGAAGCAAAACACAAGCTCAGGAGTGTGTGTCCACATGGCTCATAGAGCAACTGTCTGGAAATGTCCTGGGGCAGGAGCTGCCATGAGTCTGGAGTGGACAGCTGCTTCTACTTTAGGCATTCTGCCCTTGGTGGCAGGAGAGATCTAGTCTGGATCTGCTACCGCCACACTGTCAGCCTCAGCTCTCCCCCCATGGGACAGTCCTCGAAGGGCAACCTGTGAGTCAGGCCAGAAATAGGGAGCAAACAGCTTCCAGAAGATTCATTCTCGTTCCTGCCCATCCAACCACCCACCCAATTGCTGCTTCTAATTTGTTATCATCTTAGGAAAAACACACTCCTGATCTGTATGGACAAGTTCAGTTCTAGCCCCCACCCCTCCCGCCTATTTTGGGCCAACATAATTTACAATTCCCAGAAACGCCTAAGAAGCAGTGTACCACTTTGGGTGCCAAGCATGGCCGTTTTTACAGATTTTCATTTAGCAGGTGTCTGTTGCTAAATCAGTAGCAGCTGCTAATTGCTTTTCCTCCCTCGAACCTTCACACAGAATGAAACATCTGGTGTTCTCTCACTTTGGGTTAAAATCAGCTATCTTATCATTCCTCCTTTGGGTTCCATTTTTATTAAAAAGCTTGCAGCTGATTCCTGGAACAGGCAGCCGAGAGCAAGGCCATCCCAGAGGAAAGGAATGACTTAAGGACTTCAGGACGAGGGGGCAGGAAGAGCCAGCCTCAGCCTCAGGTCCTCATGCTCAGATGCAGGCCTAGCTGCTCGGACCGGTACCCACCAGGTGGAGATTCAAGCCCATGCCCACCCAGGGAGGCTGGGCCTTCCTTCCTGGAGTAGGTACTCTGAGGCACTCATGCCCCCTGGGCTTCCGGTGCCCCTCTCTGCCCAGGGCCTGCTCCAGCAGCAGCTAGCACTCCTGTCTTCTGGGAAGGAGACCACTGGCCCACGTGCACATGCTTGGACACATTCCTGCACAGTGAGGAGGTACCTCAGGGGAGATGGACTGTACAGAGCTGCAGGAAATGACAAGGACCGTATCATCTCTAGTTCCACTTTCCAATTTATACCAGGGTTGCCTTGTCACTTTTTGAGTCACTTTGACTGCTTTTTTTCTGTTTTCTTTTGTTTCTGGCCCCCACACTTCTCCTTGTGTTGGGGTCCACATCTGCCTCCTGATTCTAAGTCAAAATAATTCTTAGGAGGCCAGGCGCAGTGGCATGCATCATTAATCCCAGCCTAGGAAGGGAGGTCAAGACTAGCAATCGCTTGAGTATGCAGGATTGAGACCCACCTGGGACAACCTGGCAAGACCTAGTCTCAAAAATAGCTGGGTATGGTGGCACACACCTGTAATCCCAGCTAGCTGGGTAGCTAGGGCTGTGGATCGCTTGAGTCCGTGGTACCACGGACAACATGAGTCTGTGGTTCCCCAGGAAACATAGCAAGACCTAGTCTCAAAAAAAAAATCATTCTTAAAGGTACTATCATAGCAACTCAAATAATTGTATAATATTATTATTAAAAATAGCCCCAGCTAATCCTTTCTAAGCACTAGTATGCCAGGCATGGTGGGAAGCACTTTGCATGTGTTATCTTACTGAAGATTTCAAAACCATCATAATCATCCTCATTTTACATGTAAAATGTAACCGGTCGAGGAGGGCAACTGATGTGGAAGCAAGACCGGAACTTGATATGGCTGGATTAGCCTGTGCTGCTGACCAAAATTACTATTCATTATTGTAGCTATGATGAGATGTTTAAAGCTAAAATGCCAGGAGAATTTCTTCACAAACATCCAGGGCTAAGTGTGTTGTTGAGATGGGGGTACAGTCTGAGGAGGAATGAAGTACACTGACTCAAAACAAACAAACAAAAAAAAACACACACAGGTTATATATAAAATGAATTGTTGAAACTGGATGATGGATGTATTTGAGTACTTTGTTCTACTTTTGTATATGTTTTCAATTTTCGATGACATAAATTTACAGATAAATGTATATATACACATCCATGTTCTCATTTACATTATGAAACTTCCTGAGCTGAGCAAGATTTTCTCTGTCCCAAACATCTTTCCCGAGTCAGCTCCTCTAGCCCACTCCTACCACCAAAGTTTTTTCAAGTGATAGCCATGTAGCCACGGGACCTAGAAGTGAGTGCCTGCCCTTGGACTTTCTAAATCCTTACTTTGTCTAAAAGTTTCAAGTCACTCCACTCCAGATCCTGGCTGTGTGGAACCTAAGGTGGGTTTGGGGGGACAACTGTAGAGGTAAAAGGAGAGTATATCTGAAGGTATTGTATATTTCTCCTTTCTGTTTATGCAGTCAAAAATGGTATTCATCATTTCAGTGATCTGGCAAGCAAATGATTAGTTCACCGTATCCTTACAGTAACTATGACGTAGGCAATATTTCAGTCGGTACTCAGGATCTGGAGATTCAACAACCCGCAGATTAAAAATCTACACTAAGTGTTGGGGTCTGTACTGAACTTTTAAAGACTTTTCTGCTCGTCATTATTCCTCGAGGAATACACAGGAACAACTATTCACATAGTTTTACAATGCATTGGTTTATTATTAGTATTCAAGATGATTTAAAGCATATGGAAGAATGTGCATAGGTTGTGTGCAAATAATGCACCCTTTTATATCAGAGAATTCAGAGCCCCAATAGGGGTAGTAGGGGTAATTCCTGGAACCAATTCCCATCCCATCCATCCCAGGATACCCAGGGACTAAAAGTGAGTAATGTGAAATAGTTTGACTAACCCCTTTTTTCTAAGAATAGCAGCCACTCAAAGGCATTTGTGATAAAATAAGAAAAATATTTGGTATTTGTCCCCATTTCAGGCAGAAAACTCCTAAAAGCCTTAACCTTCTTGAGTAATAGGGGTGTATTTTGTTCATCAGGGCCCCTTTGGAGCACACCAGAATCCATGCCCCCCATGCAAACACAAAGTGACTATAGTGATTTAGGGTGAGGCCACCAGACTAGGTCAGAATGGGTCTGCTCACCAGAAAGTGTTTAAAGGGGAAGAATTCTCACCACACCAATGACCTCTGCAAAAGGAGGCACACAGGCCACAGATTCATCTGTATAAAAACTCTTGAACAGTAGCCGTTGACAAACTTCCAGTGCACAGGGTGGGAGAATGGTTCCACATCGACAGAGGCTCCTGTGTTAGAGACCCTGCTGAACTTTACTTTCTATAACTCTTCATCTGGCTATTCATCAGTGTTTATAATACCCTTTCTAGTAAACTGGTAAATATAAATAAATGTTCCTCTGAGATCTGTAAGCTGCTCTGGCATATCAATCAAACTCATGGGATGGGTCCTGGAGAACCTACAATTCACAGTTGGTTGATTAGAAGCTAATATCTAGACTTGCAGTTGTTAGGCGAGTGGGCAGTAAGTCTGCTGGGACTCAACCTGTGGGTTCTGACACAATTTTGAGGCAGAAATTATTTCAGTTGTAGGGCACCCATCCGGTATCAAAGAATTGTTTGGTATCAGAGCTCCAACTCCAACGTGAGGCATTACAGTCAGTATTTACCTTACAAGCAAGGTGAATGGCCTGAGAGTGACCTGAGGGCCAGTTCAAGTGCTGTCACTTGCTGGTAATAGGATTTCAGGCTACTCATTCTCCTTTTCTGGGCTAGATGTTACTGAAACGTGACATACTTGAACTCGAGACACACCTGGGAGATAAGGTGGGTTTGGCTCCTGATCATCACAATAAAGAGAACATCAAAATAAAATGTGTCACTTGACTTGGTTTGCTAGTGCATATATGAAAGTTATGTTTACATTGCCCCGTGGTCTAAAGTAAGTCATGAGACTATGTCTAAAACAATGCACATACTTTAACTAAAATATGAAACTGAAAATGGAAAATTAAGTGAGCACATGCTCTGGGGAAAAAATGGTACAGACAGACTTACTTGACTACCATAACCTTTCATCTGTAAAACCCACAAAACTGTAAGATGTCATATGACAGGGTATCTGGACATGGATTTCTAAGGCCTCCCAGAGGTCTAGAGCTCAAATATCTAACTGATTTCATTCAACTATTTGAACTTTAACTTCTAGGAAATTTCCTTTCTAGCACTCGGATCTATCAGGATATTTTGGAAAATGGAATTGTCCAGCAACACTGTCTTCCTTCCAGCTTCAGGGTGCAATCAATTCTGACAGTTCAGGCATCTATACCTTCATTAAGTCCCCATCATCCCCTTAAATGAGTTCAATAAATCATGAAGTCACTTTACTTCCGTGTCCATTATCAAGTCCATAGTTCTCTATCTTGTCATGAACAACTTGTGCAAATGATTTACAAATTTCAGAGACAACTAACATCTGAGTAATCCTAATCAAAAGAAATGTGGACACTTTTACAATAATTCATTCTGGAAGGCTATGCTGGCTCCTGGTCCTGTTCCATGTGGCCAGAGACCACTGGCTTCATGCAGCATTCCACAGTTTGGACTAGAGTCTCTTCTGGAAGGGTGATGATGAATCTAGAACTCACAGAATATGAACTGTGCTCCTTTTCAGAGATCAAAATAGCTCTTCAATCTTGGGTTGGGGACCCTCACCTATTTATGGCCTATGAATTTTAATCTCACCTGCAGTTGAGTTCTGGTTCTAACTTTTATTTTTAACCTTTTTTTCACTGAGGTATAACCTAATATAGTAAAGTGCAAAGTATTTTAACTTTTGTAAGTCCTATAATTTAGCCCTCATTACAATAGCTGTATGCCTGACTAGGAAGGCCCTCCCCACCCCCCATCTATTTCAGGGATGCTGAAAGGACAGAAGTAAAACGAGAGCTGCACAGTATTACTGAATTGCCTGTACCCAAATATATATATCAAACTATATACACACATATACATATATATACATGTGTGTATAGATATGTGTATACATATATATGTATATATGTATATATGTATATATATATATATATATATATATATATATAACTTGTTTTACTTTCTCTCAATATTGCTTTCTAGGCCTTTTCAAACATCCATGTGCATATCACCCCCCAGGAGATCTTGTTAAAATGCAGACTCTCAATTTATAGGACTGGGACAAGGCTCAAGATTTTGAATTTCTAACAACTTCCCACGAGAGGCCAATTCTGCTAACCTGTGAGCTGAACTTTACATAGCAAAGATGCAGGGTACAGTGAGGAAGGTGGTTTCCTATAGTACAAAGAAAATGGGAACAGAAACCTGGGTTCTAATTTGCAAATCTGTCACTCAGTGTCTTTGGGTAGATTATTTAACCTCTTTCTGTTTATTTCTTTCTCTATAGAACTGTGATCACATTTTAATCTTTTGAACAAAAGGTGCTGGGGCAACCTTCCTTTCCTCATACTACATGTAAAAATTCACTCAAAATAGATCATAGACCTAAATGCAAAAGCTAACTCCATGGAACTCTTAGAAGAAAACAGTCATGAAACTTCATGAGCTTGATGAGGCAGCAGTTTTCTAGATATGATCCCAAAACCAAAAAGTGCCAAAGAAAATAAGAGTGAATAGACTACATCAAAGTGAAAAGATTCTGTGCTTCAAAGAATACAACCAATAAAATGCAAAGATAACTCACAGAATGGAAGTATTTCAAATCATATATCATATAAGGGTTTATTTAGTCTCTAGAATATATAATGGGTCTTACAAGTGAATTTAAAAAAAAAATAAAAACTAGGAAAGAGTTTAAAGGCATTTCCCCTAGAGGCATGGAAATGAGCCATTAGCACACGGAAAGGTGTTCAAAAGCATTAGACATCAGGAAAAGCAAATCAAAACCACAAAATTATACCACTAAAATGGTTATAACAAAAAAGTGAGACAATAACAAGTGTTGGCAAGGATAGAAAGCAATCTCATGGATTGGTGGTATAAACACAACATGGCAAAGTCATTTTGGAAAGCAGTGCTGAAAGGTTAAACATGGAGGTATCATATGACCCAGCAATTCCACCTCTAGGTATCTACCCAAAAGCAGACATTCAAACATATATGTTTACATGAGTGGTTACAGCAGCATTATTCACAATAGCCAAAAGGTAGAAACAATATAAATATTCATCAAAGGAAGAATAAAGGAAGAAAATGTAGAATATCACACAGAGGAATATTAATTGGTCATAAACAGGAACAAAGTACTGTTGTACAAGATGCTATAAACTTGAAAACTGTATGCCATGTGAAAGAGCTCATATTCTATTTATATGAAATATCCAGAATAAGCAAACTCATACAGACAGAAAAATTAGTGGGTACCTGGGGTTAGAGAGGGGATACAGAGATATACTGATCATGGGTACAGACCCTGTTTTGAAGATGAAACTATTCTAAAATTAAATAGTGGTCATGGCTGCACAATTTTGAATATACTATAAACTGCTGAATTGTATGCTTTCACAGGACGCACCTATGATATGTAAATTACATCTCAACCATATCCGCGCCTCCACGACAAAAGTGACTGAAGGAGAGCAAGACAAGGATCCTTTGCATAGTGCTTACAACTTCTTAATGCTCTGAAATATCTCTATCTTTTGTAGTCTTGTATCTTTTATTTAAAACTAATCTGTGATATAGAGAGTAAACAGGACCAATCCCAGCTGACAAGTTGGAAAACTGTTACTCGATGAAAAGAGGTCAGCTTGCCCAATGCCCCAGTACCAGGGGTGGAAGAGCATTCACAGCAGCTGCTCTGGCTGTACTGAAATGGCTTTGGGTGCTTTAGGAAGATGGGCATTTAAAAAAATTTTAATCAATTACACACACATATGTGTATATATATTTATTTTTACATCGTTGTATACCCCAAGGTTTTCCCACTACCTTGTCACCCATGAACTATCACCTTAAACACTTGGGCCCATCCCTCCCCCAATTTTACCCCCATCCCCCCATCCTTGCTCTATGCTTCAGTTTTGCTGACAGTTTTAAGTTTTACTTGTACTTTCGTTTGTTTGTTTTCCCTATATCCCACATATAAGTGAAACCATCCGGTAATTCTTTTTCTTTCTGGCTTATTTCCACTTGCATGATTCCCTCTAGGTCCATCCATGTTATCACAAATGTATCAAATTTGTCTTTTTTGATTGCTAAATAATATTTCATTGTGTATATGTACCACAACGTTCTGATCCACTCATTTGTTTTGGGGCATTTGAGTTGCTTCCATATACTGGCTATTGTAAATAGTGCTGCAATAAACATCTGAGTACAGTTGTCCTTTTGAATTAGTGTTTCTGTATCCTTTGGGTAGATTCCCAGAAATGGCATTGCTGGATCAAATGGTAGTTCCAGAAAATGGGTATGATTTGAAATCAGTTCTGGTGATTCAAATCTTGCTAAGAACCACTCTCGTGAATGGACAGAGTGAAACCACTAGGTAAAGCTTGGACTGTCTAGAGAAACACCACTGGGGAAGCAGCTCAAGGTGAGAGAAGACAGTGGTTACAGCTAACTAACAGCAACTGTTCCTGCTAAGCAGATTAGTGGTTGGGGGGTTGGGGGGAGGGAGTTGGGGAGTGGGTTGAGAACCAGAGTCAGGCTCTGGAATCAAAAGGCCTGACCAGCCCTGCACTCTGTGCTCTGTTGCCACTCCAAGGATGAGGGCTTAGGCCTCACTGACCCAAAGGTGTGTGCATTTTATTCAAATAGGAGGGAAAACAGAAGCAGGCCAAATTCACCTGTCAGGAGTAGAGCTAGTCAGTCAGCTGCCTAATCAAACAGGCTGTCTAGGAAACAAATGCCAAAAAACAAAGACATTGAAACTCAGTGTGGAGAGAGCCTGCCAGAGAATTTTAATCTCACTCAGCAAGGCTCGAAGAGAAACAATGCTCCCTTCACTTTACCTGCACCAAACAGCTCAGGTTGCTGGGGTCAAAACTGAATGTCAAGAGGGTGTGTCCACAGGAAGCCCTGCCCATTTATAAAGCATTATTAGAAATAGTTGTGACCACAACAGCAGCCCCAGACATGTATAAAGCACTTACTGGGTGCCAGGCACTGGGGTAAGTGCTTATCACACACTATCGCTGCTCATCTATGCTCCATTTTACAGAAAAGAAATGAGCTCAGAGAAAGTAGGTAATTTCAACCAAGGTCACAAGACTGAGAGAGAAAAGTCAGGCACAAAACTACACACAGGCCAGTGTCTTTGACCACCACCCTGTCTTAGACCTTAATGATGTGCTACTGTTTATGCAGAGACACAAGGACTTTGAGAATATGAAGCAAATAACATTAATAGCTGTTATTGCTCCAATGTTTTCAGCTTTATTCTGGTCTGTTTATCTGTATTTTCTATTTTGTTCCATTATAAGCATGCTATGTTTGTAAAGAAAAAAATATTTATATACCTGCACAGACCAAAGTATAAAAGCCATGTATATATGTGTGTGTCTTAATGAACTGAAAAAATAATTCTTTTGTATTGGTGGTGATTTTTATTTTTTATTTCTGCTTTTCTATAATTCACACATTTTCAACAGTAAATATGCCTTTTGAGATCAGGAAACATCATTATTTAAATTGTTTTTGTAAAATGTATTCATATGTGGAATACAGAGCAATAAAACAAAATCAGATAATACCAAACCAAGAGCAAACCCTAAATATCTGACTATACAGTTGAGGTCACCAGAATGGAAGAGGGGAGAACAGAGTGAAAAGGAGCTGATGGACTATGCTGGGGGCACTATGGGTGCCTTGGTGGCGGGTGTGGTGTGGTGACATAAATCATATACAACATTGTAAGCCAATGTTCCCTCAATAAAAAGAAAAGAGAACTAGCTCTTAATGTAGTTTATCATAACATTATAGTATAGTTACACTAAAATTTTTTTAGAAGATCTATCTGGGTAAAATATCATCTGTCATTCCTCTGCCTTCATATGCATGATCTCAGAACATGTGTAATAGGATCCCTGAAATGTCTCTGAACAATATAGAGATTTGGGGTAGTTAACTAATTCATTTATTCTAACTGTGGATACCTCCCATGTGTTAGGCACAAGACCCTGTAGGGCTCAAACACCACAAGATACTACCCTAGCACAGAGAATAGCTCCGATAGTCTTTGGGGACCCGGGGGATGGGCTGAATAGACAGTTACATCAAACTCTGGAGTGCTGAGCAGCTATTAGGAAAGCTAAGTTACATCTATACCTGGAAATTACTGATTATTACCAAGCAACAGGAAAAAACACTTAAGTAATGTTTATAGTCTAGAGCCAATTATGTAGGTAACCTAAACCAAATTGAAGCAAACCCTAGAAATAGGAAAATCTCTATCTACTTTTATGAGCAAAAGGAAAATGTGGAAAGAGGCATTACTGCAAAAGGAAAATGTGGAGAGACACAACTAAGCTCCAGGGAGTATAAGACTGAAAGGTGGAGTAAGAGATTTTTCTCTTTATATTTCTCAAATTGAATAGTTTTTCACTAAACATTTTTTTTGCAAAAAAAAAATCCTAAAAGTATAATCAACTCCTTAAATCACTAATGAATTTTTTATCCACCTTATAGGGTTTGAGGGAAATCTACTTATGACTTCCTATGTGCTAGATGCTCTGCTAGGTACGTAACAAACATTAACTAAGTTAGTCTTCAGAACAGTTCAAAGAGGCAGGGACTATTATCACCTCCATTTTATAGGTGAGATAACTGAGGCCCACAGAAGTTTGACAATTTGGTCATTCTCCTAACCATATTAAGATATTTGTAAAAACCATTCTGGTGGGGAAAGTCCCATCTACCCATAAGGAAACCTCTTAGTAGAGGTGAAAAGAGGAATACCCATAATATACAAACACCTTAAGGGTTAAAAGATGGGGCAGAAACAGCAACACAGGATATCTTCAGGTGGTTGCCAGAGACTTGGCAATATCTATATGGACAAATGGAATTCCTGACTCTCCTTCTTGCCCTTCAGAATCTCAATGATGAGTTTACTGTTGCCTACTTCCATGCCTCTCATCATGGCAGTCCCTCAGACTGCCCAGCTTCCCTCTGCAACTTGTGTGCACATTCTAATCATCCTTCAAATCTCAGTTCAGGCTGTATTTACTCATGAAGTCTTTTGGACAAACTAACCCAATGACCATGAAGTCTTTTGGACCAGCTAACCCAATGACCTCTCCAGGAAGCAGTGCGCTAAAAGTACAATGTGCACACAGGTTTACCTCAATCCCATACAGGTGACATTGAGCAAGTCATTCAACCTCTTTAAGCCTCACTGCCCTCATACATATAAAAGGGTTATCATGAGAGTTGAACAACACACATAAATTGCCTGGCACATGTGAATATTAATTTTCTCCCCATTTCTAAAAACTGCAATTCTAAAGCTGCAATTTATCAGTGAAGATTAAGTTGCCTTGTGATCTTCCTTTTTCATGCATCTAATACTACCATCACTTCTCAGGCTTTTATATCTTATCTTTCCAATTAAGCTGCAAGTTTCTGGAGGGCCAGGAATACATCCTGAGAGTTTTGGCATCCCTGTGGCATACAGCACAATATTGTACTCAGAAAAGTGTTCAATAAAAATCTACAGACTAGCTGGTGTGATCGAGCTGGATTCACAGAGGATGTAAGATTCTCAGAGCTTATTTTTTTCCATAAAGTAGTAAGACATGTTCTCTGATAGTCCCCACAGTATTTCACTTGAACCAGGAACCTCTAACTCTTCTCAATGCCTACCACACATTTTGCATCCATCTGATCAGAAACACAGTGGCCTTTGTGCAAAATTAAGGCATAATTTCACCCAAATCAATTCTTCAGAAAGCCAAAGCCTCTTTTGAAACCAAGCTTTTTGTATTCTAAGTACTTTCAGAAAAGCAAAGGGACATTCTGTCCCTAGTTCAGGTCCAAATTACAAACCATAACTTTTTTAAACAGCTGAATTTGCCAGTCACAGAAAGAACTTTTCTAGGTCAATTAGCACATTTCAAAGTGCCAATCAGCAATGAGTAAGATTCCCAATCCGACTTGCATTGGTGACAACAAAGTTTTCCAAGCAGCATACAAGGGTGCATGGTACAAACTTGCATTCTATAAACATTAACTTAAAGTTTGGGACTGGAAGGAAAATGCCCAAAGATGCAGGAATCTTTACTAACCTCTCCCACTTAGTTTGAGATTTAAGAGCAAACAAATGTTGTAGCAGAGAAAAAGAACTGGTTTTGCAAAAAGAGGGTTGGCAAAGGAAGGGCAGAAAGGAATCAGCTAGTAGGATCAACAAGGATACAAAAGAATGGGCAATTTTGATAACGAGATAATGATAATGAGGTGTCAGGGTTGAAGAAGAAAGGAGTTTGATTAAAAGAATCATTATCTTTCATCTCATCCTAGTAGAAGACAGCAGACTGCAAACACAAGTACAGACCAGACTAAAATAGGTCTGGGAAGAGGCTGATGGCATATCTTAAGTTTCTGTTTCAAATCTCCCTTGTTTAGGGCACTGTGCATTCAGAAGAAACTTTCATGGGAGTGACAAGGCAGCCTGGGCCCAGGGTTTCATCCTGAAGGCCAGCGCACCAGCTTTCTAAGGTAAAAGCCAGAACTGGAAAGCCACGAACCAATCAGTTTCTGTGGGCATCTTGCTTAGCTCCCACCTCCTGGCTTTCAGGTTTCAGAAGTAGTTTATCTTGGATGATATTCTTTGCAAGGTCACAGATAAAAATACAGAATCCAAGATCATCTCCAGGCCATAATGTCATTGGTTATGATCAGGAGCTCACATGTAAGGTAACATATCTGTTTCACTATGAGTACTTCAGCAAGGGGATGACGAAGGGGTTTCAGGGATGAACTTGGGAGGAGGAGGTGGCAGTCTGTATCCCTCCTAACATTGTGTGCAAAATTAGGTTTGCACATTTATCTGAGTAGAGGCTCTCTAGTTCTCTTCAGCTTCTAAAAGAAGAATATGACCCTGCTCTTTGAGGTTGTGCAGAGGGGAGAAAAGAAGCATCTCGGGCTTCTTGACTCACTAGCATTCAGTCACAGGACAAGAAAATAAGTTTTGAAGTCTGAGTTAAGAGACTTGGGTTCTAATGATACCCACCTTGGCTTCTTAAGCAAGTCATTATTTATCCTCCTAAACCCCCTCTCTGGAAGAGAATATTAGACCAAATAAGCTTCCAGTTGCCTACTAATCAAATCATCAGTAGTTTCATGATGCAAGTTTTCTCCAAGAAGCAAAAGAGAAATCACCTCTAAGCCCCTTTATCTGAAGTCAGAAAGAAACCTCTGGAATGCAGATAGCAACAAGCACTTACTTGCAATAGCAACCATTGGAATATATGTTCCTCCTTCAAAGGTGTCAGCTTCTGAGATGGAGAACGAGGGAGAACTGAGACCTGGGCATTCTCTATCTGATCTTTGAACCCCAGTGCCAATGAGTCTCAGGACAGAGCACGGCACATGGAAATTCACTGATGACCCCACCATCCTTAAGCTGACTATGGCAACTTACCCCAGTGCCTTCCTTCTGTCTTTATGTATGTGAGTGTACATATGTCTGGAACACGCACTAATTATTTCATTTTATCTTCCTTGCTTCCTCATTACTGCTAATGAGGAAAAAAGAAGGATTAAAAAGATAAAGGGCTAACGAAGGAAGAACAAAAGAGAAGTCAAAAGCTGGCTTCCTGCCTAATTGGGTCATCAGGTTTAAGAGTTGCCTACCTTCCTGTGTCTCATTTTAAGGACATCTCAATTCAACAAAGGGGCTGCAAAACAAAGGTCCTGACTGTCAGGAGTTCAAGAAGGGTCCCAACTGCTCTAACCACCAGACCAAAGCCAGAGACCAAGACTACCACAAAAGGAGCTTGCTCGCACCCTGAGTTTTTCTCAGCTTCCTGTCCAAAAAAAGAGCACCCAGATTATTTACTAGTGTGATTCAAATAATTAGTTAAGCGTTTGTCCAAGTAGTTTCAGCTGGAAGGAAAGTTATTTAAACATTCTTGGCAAGCTGATTGACTACAGCTTGGCATTTATCCATAAAGTATTGGGTGTTGAAATATATTAACAAATCTGCCATGAGAGGGGAAGAAGGGGAGCAAGAGAGAAGGGAGGACAGAAAGAGGGAAGGAACAATGGAAGAGAAGAAGGAGGAGGGTGAAGAGAGAAATAGTTTTCTGTATAGAATAGTAAAGTTATTGTGGATGGAACTGGATCCCTTGCAAATTTCCTGTGTAGAAGCCCTAATCCCTAGTGGTTCAGAAAGTGACTATATTTGAAAAGGATCTTTAACGGGGTGACTGAGAGTGAGCCCACTGAGATCGGTTCTAATCTCACTGTGGTCTTTATAAGAAGAGATCTGGACATACACACACACACACACCAGGGATGTGCGTGCATAGACAAAAGACCATGTTCCCTGGGGCTGGCTGTCTCCTGCAGAGGAAGGCTGCAGAGAGAGGCAACCCTGGTGGTACCCTCATCTTGGAGATAAAGCATTATCTAAATTTATTATGAAGATTAACAAAATTGGTCCATGCCAGGTACTTTGAATAGAGTCAGACACATAACAAGCCCCCATGAAGTGGCAGCTACTATCACTCCCTCTGTGGTTATTAAGGGGCTAGACCATACAGCAGGCCTAGTGAAGACGGAACACAAAT
Source organism: Uropsilus gracilis (assembly GCA_004024945.1). Taxonomy (NCBI): domain Eukaryota; kingdom Metazoa; phylum Chordata; class Mammalia; order Eulipotyphla; family Talpidae; genus Uropsilus; species Uropsilus gracilis. The sequence continues at coordinate 188,785 of PVHY01000802.1, forward strand.
ACTGATTAAATGAAAATTTCACCACTCCCCTTCTAAGCAATTTCAGGGACGTGAATGAGCCTTTGGGAGTCTTTATTTTCAAGCATGGCAATGGGACTCATAACATCTGCGTATGCCCAATGATTCTACAAAGGGAGACTATTTGGCTCTCTTTAGGGGGGAAGTCCCATTAGGGAGAAAGCTGAAGGTGAACTGTTAGGGGAATCACCTCTACAACTGATGACAGGGTGACCAAGTTGTGGTCTGGATGCACTCAAATTCAGAATCACTCTCTGAGTTCAAGGAGGAATTTTCTGGTATACTGTCCCCTCCTGGAATCTGACAGAGCTGTAGAAAATGGAGAAAGCAGTTCCCTCTCTGCCTGACTTCTAATCTCATACAACAGTGTCATGGTGACCAGACAGGTGGAAAAAGACAGTGTCGGATCCACTTTTCTGCCTTAGCAGGCTACCACCTCAGGTAGGGTCACTTCTGTTCCAGCGCCATCCCACATTCCTGAGCCAGGAAGGAAATTTTCAGTTTGTTTCATTTGCTCCATTCTTGGGAATCATCCCCTATAGTTCTGAGACAAAGGCAAGGATTCTCTAGTTCACCAGGTGAAATGCATGCAGCTTACAATGAGGAGACACAGAAGGGAGTGGAGAGGTACCATGCCAGCAGCCTGTACCTGCCAATCCCAGCTCACAGTGAACAATAAATGTGAATTTACCTACCTCTTGTGACAGAGACAATGCTGTCTGTCCTCCCTCATCCCAGTGTTTCCCTCTTGAGGGGTTTAGATGGTCTTTCTGAAGGTGAGTGAGCTCTTTGGAAAGAAAGCGCAAGGCCATACAAGCCAAATCAGAATTTTGTTAAAAGCAGGTCTGATGAAATAGGTGTGGCCCAGGATTCTCACTTTTAGCAAGCAGCACTGACGTGTTCCTGGTTCTTGGAGCACAATGTGAGTTCCCCACACTTGCAGTGACTGAATAGAGAGCTCCAACAACAATGATGCTTCAAGAGAGATATAAGGACCTCTGCAATCAGCGTCACTTGGGGACTTGCTATAAATATTCATATGCTGGCATCACTCCAGACCCTCACAATCAGACCTTCCAGTGATAGGGTGTGCCTGATTTTTTAACCATTCATTCAGGTGATTAATACAGACTTTAAGTGTCCTAATTGTTGCACAAAAAAACACAACTGCAGCTCTGTGATGGAAGGTAGCTTTTAAAATGTTATGTCAAACCTGCATCACAGATCAAGAACCCACACTGTCTGAGCATAGGACCAGGACACAGAGTGTTTCTTACCTCTTGTATTCCTAAATTTGGGGTGTGTGTGTGTGTGTGTGTGTGTGTGTGTGTGTGTGTGCGCGCGCGTGCACAAGTACTTCTAGGTAGGACAAGGGTAGGACAAGTGCCTCAGATTAACGTTTTTTTCTTTTAATTTCTACTGATGTATATAACCCACATCTAGAAAAGCACAACAATCACAAGGATACATATGACTATTTCATGGGAAGGAAGTAACTAAATCCCAAAAAACAAAGTATAGCTGTGCTTGTTGGATCAAGTGCTTGGGGTCCCATCCAACTCTGCCACTTAGTATTTAAGTGACACTCTGAACATCAGTGCTTCCTCTGTAACAAGGCCCTAGTTATCTCACACAACCAGTGAAAAAAACCTTACACATAAAAAGGTTATCTAACGTGGAAGAATTATCACTTAGAGATTTAAACCATGATCAATATATGAGCCAAATTCCAGTCATGAAAACACAAAGGGGAAGGAAGGAATACACAGGTGGTTTACTTCCTAAACTGTCTAATCTGGTTGCTAATCCCTCTCCAGTCCCACATGTGGAAGTAGGAAGTCCAGGGCCTGCCATGCCTGTCTCATAGCTCCCGTTTCCGTCTATGCTGGTTTATGCTGGTTTATCACCGAAACAAGCATGCCTGCAGCTATGATGAAGGGTGTGACTCAGCATGGCCCTGTTATTGGATGAATAGGGAAGGAATCTCATTTTGCCCATGCAGCCCTTGGTGAGGCAGACTGGCTTGGAGGCTCTGCAGAAACCTATTCTGACCAATGTAGTAGATTCCACACTCAAATCCTGAAAAGACCTAGAGTACTATCTAATGACTGTGGGTCCCAGCACCCTCCACCCCATTTCCTCAACCAAATGTCCTTAGTAATTTCCACAGGCTTTTTGATTTGTTCCAGTTCTGAGAGAAACCCTTAATGCTACCCCAGTGTTTCAAAAACAACCCCCATCTCTATCTCCTGAATCTAGACAGGACTGTGTTAAATCTTGACATTGAAAATGAATTTTAAAACTCACATGGGCACATGAGCTAAGGATTAGAACAAGCATGAATTAATGAAGGTATAAGCAAACACTGTTTTGCATATTACTAGCATATTCCTCAGTCTACTTACCAGTCGGGTATTTACCACAGGAAACAGCAGGGCCAGAAGAGCTCCATTCAACATGTGCATCTGTAGCCTAGAGAGGAAAAAGGACAAAAGACCAGGTCACAATCAGACTCTGATGCAATGGAATAGGAAAATGGGTCAGGTTAAACCATGCCAGATGGGAGAGCATGTAAACAGGTGGCTCCCTACACAAAATGGCACTGGTGTTGGCACATAAACATCAGAAATTGAAATCAGCATGTTTTGTATTAACTGAAATGTTCTGAAGAGCGCCATCACTGCTTCCAAATCTCCTGAACACTTCCTGAGCACTCTGGTTACAATACTTCATCACATAATGAGCTGTGTGCTCTCTAAACAGTCTGTCCATCCCAATCAAGGGCTTCAATTGCTGCAGTTCAGGCAGAATTAGAGAAGGAACTTTAGGGACCAAGTGCTCCATTATTAAAGAACTATTTGCTATATAACATGGCTGCACCTTACAAAGCCATGGCCAACCCTCTTCCCCACACAGACACCTGGGTATAAGAAGGTTAGTGTAGTAACCCAGGGAACCATCTGCAGTGTTTTGCAAACTGTGTTCCCCCACTTTCCTGGGAATGCCTTCAATGGACTGCAGCATGAAGGGATATGGACAAAGGTGGCAGATCTGTTTTATTTGATCTGGTTCATATATTGAGCTCTGTGATATAAAAGCAAAATAAAAAAGAAATGGATAAAACCACTGATATCCAGTATCGGGCAGCATTTCCCAAGTATCAGGTTGAACGCATACTAGAAGCCCCTCTCTAAGTCAAATTCTGCTTGGGAGACCTCCTGAGCAATTTCCATCATCATTCAAGGGAAGGGTCCTTGCTACTAAGGGGACTCAAAGAATGCATGTCTGTTCTTCTTGGAGAAAAGCCAGTTTACTAGGTTGGGAACAAGCAATGCTGCATCAACTGCCTGCTAGGCCTCATGCCATTCCCTTTACCTCACTTGCTCTTGCTCTTTCTCTTTTGCTACTTTCCTTACACACACTCAAATGTAGCCCTGCGATACCAGAATTTCTCCTAATCCCTGCTGGGGAAAGCAGTCTACACCTTGAAAACCCCCAAAACTTTAGCTCTTCTCTTGGAGCTCATAGTTGGGTGCATCTGACTAAGAGACAGAGAAGGTGCCCCAAGCGAACAACGTAAGAGTCCCAAGGTTGCTTTTCATATTCCTCAATTTGCTTCTTGTTGCTGCTACCAATTACCAATGCCACGATGAGGTCCTGAGCAACTACAATTAACATATTCTCAGCAATATCCATTTAAGTGCTTTACTGAAATCATTAGTTTTTTACAGTAAACATCAGGACATTTCTATATATCAATAAGATAAAATTAAAAAAAAATTAAACTACTTATAATCTCTTACCCCCAAGTTGAAATGCTCAGGTATAAATCACTCAAAATATATAAAGAATATGTATGCTGAGAACTGAAAAATGCTGACATTAGAAATCATAGAAGACCTAAATAAACATAATGACACCCTCTATTCAAGGACTGAAATTCTCAACATAGGAAATATGTCAATTCTCATCAAAATAATCTTTAAATTCAATGCAATGGTGATGAAATTCCTGGTAGGATATAAACTGACTCCAAGATGTATACAGAAGGACAAAGAAAGTAGAATAGATAAAATAACTTCATAGACATATAAGACACACCAGATGATTTTAAAGGTTACTCTAATGTTACGTCAATTGAAACAACACAATTATTGGTCAAGAAGAGTATGTAAAGTGGAAGTCCACTTATCCTAAGTTTTATGCGTTATATATTAAATCATAAACTTTGATAGAAAATGTAAAACTACAAAACTTTTAGAAGAAAAACTTTATGTCCTCTAGTTAAGCAAATTGTTCTTAAACATGACATCAAAACAATACACAAAAGAAAAAAATGATAAACTGAAACTAAATTTAATATTTTTGTCCTGTGAGTACATTTTGAAAAAAATTAAAGAACAAAATATAGAATAGAGTAAAAGATTGCCAAATAACATATCCAACAAAGGACTAAATCCAGAATATATAAAGAACAGCCACACTCAAATATAAGAAAACAAATAACCCAATTAAAAAATAGGTTGAAAAAGAAGCTAAGTGCGATCCACAAGGAACTCACACAACTAAACAAAAGCCCAATCAAAAAATGGGGAGAAGAACTAAAAAAACACTTCTCCAAAGAGGAAATACAAAAAGCCAACAGGCACATGAAAAATTGCTCAACATCGCTAGTAATAAGGGAAATGCAAATCAAAACCACAATGAGATACCACCTTACACCAGTAAGAATGGCCCACATCCAAATAACAGGCAACAAGAATTGCTGGCGAGGATGTGGAGAGAAAGGAACACTACTACACTGCTGGTGGGAATGTAAACTAGTTCAACCACTATGGAAAGGGGTGTGGAGGACCCTCAAGCTAATGAAAATGGAACTACCATTTGACCCAGCAATTGCTCTTTTGGGAATCTACCCAAAAGAGACCTCAATGTGGGTACAAAAG